>JAAFCE010006949.1:1003784-1024577 GCA_013389805.1 Trigoniulus corallinus
GGGGGGGGGGTTGCAACCCCAACAGCCCCCCTCTTGGATCGGCGCCTGATTACAACTGTGCAGTGGGCGGGGCTCTAATGACCACTGTAGATGAAGGGCCCTAAAACACCAACAATACAAACCCCTGCGTTATCTCCCCGAACATCTCAACAATAGGGTGTTTTATTGCAACGTTTTTTTTTTTTGATAACGTGTGCCACACAATGCAGACAAATCGTCAACTGCGCAAACACGAACACTGCGTGGGTCAAGCTGAGTGTACGGTTTTGTGTACATTTGACGCAGTATAAGAAACAAAAAGAAATGGCTTAGGTGGCGCTCATATATCGGCCTTTGCAGAAACGCTGCAATAAAACTTTAATTAAAAATCGTACGCTACTCACGTGGTATGTGTAAGCTTTTGCGTGCGTCCGTCGACGCACGCACGCAAGGACGTACGCTGACCACTTGATTGGTGGTATAGGAGCGCCACCTATTGACTTATGACGTCAGCCATTTCTTTTTTGTTAGGCGATTAGTGTATAATATACGTCCCACATACAATTGGCGATGCGTGCGTTGAAACGCAACGTAACTGCTCGCAGTGTTTGCACTTGTGCCGTTGAATTGTCATCTTCTTAACGTAGCGTACGTCAGCTAAGAACGCTAGAAGAAAACTCCCTAATTTTAAAAATGTTGCGTATGCAGAAAAGATGAGATGAACATCGTAACATCGTTAAAAGAAAAGTTGAACATCGTGAATTGATTACCTTTCCGAATATATGTGGTGAATAGCTGCCAAGGGTTAATAATCCCGTTAAATTTTTATATGCGATTCGTCGATTCCATTACCTAAAAATCAACAAGACGCCACCATGTTGAAGCGGAACCTTTTATATATATCGATACTTTGATATACGGAAGTATCGATATATATGGTGGCCCGCTGCATCTTGGGGAGCTGCGCGAAATAGCATCGCCAAAGTTAACAATGTGGATGCATGACGTCATCGAAACCTCATTGGTCAAAATTTGAAAACCACATGACCGCAATGAACCATGGGAAGGAAGAATAAAAACTGCGGAATATTTCAAAGGCGTTAGGTTGTCTCTGTTATTTATCTTCACCTGTGGTGTGTTTATTTACTTTTCAAAAGTTTCAAGAGTAAGTTAATTATAAATCTTGTAGAAGAATGGATGAAATAAGGTATGTAAGAATTACCATGACTTAATATCGGAAAATAGCATGTGTTTTCTTTTTCGTTAATGTGAATGTTGATCGGTCGGCCGATTGGTCTGCTTTTCTGTAATGTACGTCATGCCCTGCTGCTTTCCATTGCAACGCATTTTTTTTAGTCTCAATTGTATTGATATAGTGAAACTGTGTGACACTACACATTTTAGGAAACAGTTAGTAGGACCGTTGTGTTGTATTATTAAATGTTTGTGTTCTCCATAACACTGGACACGCCAATTCTCGTCTTACTACTGAAATTAAGCAACGTAGCCCCAGCTAGTACTGACATGGGTGGCCGCTTAGGAAAACTGCGTACCGCTAATAGGGAGCTTGAGTTACACGTTGCGTACAACGTACACCGACGCAAAGCAGACGAATTCCATACTGCGCAGATGCAACATTCCTAATAGGGGCATGTGCACCTGCGCAGTACGCAATTCGTCTGCTTTACGTCGGTGTAAGTTGAACACCGACGTGTAACTCAAGCTCCCTATTACCCAAAAATCGTCGCATTAGCGTAGTGTCTGTGCTGTCTCTGCATTAGAACTACGCAGTGGACGGAGCTCTAATGACCTTGTAGATGAAGGGCCCTAAAACACCAACGAAACAAATACCACAATTGTTAGTTGTACGTGGTCCCGTGGTACGAGTGTCCCGCCTCGGCAGCGCAGTAGGTCATGTGCTCGGTAACTGCGTTGGTGGGGCTAGGTTCGATACTACACTAAAGTGAATTGGCTTCTTTAAGACGAGACAGAGGCCGCGAGTGTGCCTCCTTCTAGGCTGAGAAGTAAAACCGAAGTCCTGTACGATGCCATTTGCACGTAAAAGAATCTCTCTACTTTGCATTGAGTAGATGAGGCGAAGTTCCTGGTGTAGGAACTTGCCCCCCTCTCCCGGCGTTGGTGTTGTACCTCAATGAACTTTAGGCCGAAGATAAATTAGCATAGGGGTTCACCATTCAGAGGGAAAAGATGGGTATCTGACCTTGCCATAGGCGGGTAAAATGGTTATGTATTGCTTTTGAACGTGGAGCCATGGAGGAATTTTGGCTGACGTAATTCCACGTCTACATCATCATCATACCCTTATCCCGCCGATTAGGTCCTCGTCCACTCAACACACTACCATTTCCTTATGGACATCCTGCTCCTACATCTACTTCGGTGTCCCCCTGTCCCGGGTGTTTCCAAGGCGCTCCTCCTCCCCTTTTCTCATTACATGTCCATACTACCTTAACCTGCCTTCCCTCATTTTTTTTTTTTTCGCGATGTATATACACCACCCCTAGGGTACCTCTAATATACTTGTGCCTAATTCTATCGGCTCTCTGCACCCCATTCATGTATCGCAGCATTTGTATCTGCTACTTGCATAATTGTAATGTCCCCAAGGCTTTTTAGTCATGCCCAGTAGAACTCATCTACTGTATTTCTCCAATCATTGTGTGCCACATTGTTGCACTTGGACAACTGTCGCCAACAATTTCGTCTTGAATCGATGAAGGACTTGTGGCCTGTGGGAATTTTGTAGTGCGATTGCGTCTCTGGCGTTGCTGTAATCACTAATATCATTTGTATTTTCTTTTCCTTTAACAGTACCACGTTCATTACTCAAATGAACGACATTCTTTCTAAGTATACAACTTCTTTAACGAATACGTGGGAAGAAATTGGTTTATCCACCGAACAGAGGTATCGCAGAGTGGAGACGTTGGTAATCATTGCCGAAAATTTCATGATACGGGCTGTGAAGGAAGATGACAACAAGAAGAAGAAACTGATTTCCAATATCGAATTGTGCGGTGCTAAAGTATTCGATTTAAATAAGGAATTGGAACTTCAATCTGTAGAGGTTTTTGTCATTCTTACCGTTCTTGGAATGTATGTTAAGGCGAAATGGAGGTGAGCTGCACCAGATCTTGTTAAATATCATTTCAGCCGGATGAAGAACTGAAGCTCTTAGAACTGGAGAGTTTCTTATGTAAGCAACTTGAGGAGCTAACTAAAGAAAAGGAGAGAAGACAGACACTGTACGAAAGGTTGAAAGACAAGGAGAAGGATCTCTGTGATGTGTTGGGGATGCTTCCTTCCAAGCCACCCTTAAATGTTTTGTCGCTAAGCGAATTGGAAGCTCTGACTGATCACATTACCCAGTTGGAAAAGGAAAAGGTGAGTTCGCTATGATTTGCATCTGGGCAGTGGGCCCACCTAATTTTCTTGCAACACCAATGTTGGTCACAATGCCCTTCTCCAGCACACGATAGTGTGGTATCTCGTAGTTTTGTCTCTGTTCCCTTTCCCACCAGGTCTCTCTTCAATCTTTAAGGTCGAAATAACTGAGCCTTGCCCCTGTCCGAAGGCGGTGGCGGATCGATAACACCTAATGCCAGTGTTAAAGAAGACATAATTATGAGTGTTTGATGATTGATTTCGTAATTCTTAGGATATTCGTCTGCGTACCAATGAGGCATTAAAGAATGCTATTGGTCTTCTGTTGGAGAAGTTAGAAATGTCACCGAGTTCCTCTTTTGAGCAGAGTGTGGTTTCTACTGACGACTGTGTTTCACTGACAACAGTTAGGCTGGATGGAATGAAAGCTTGGAAAGGGCGCTTGGAATGTGAAATTAAGCGTAATGTGTTCAGAGCCGAAAAATTGAGGAGGAGATTGTCGGAATTGTGGGACTTCTTGGAAGTTCCAGTGATAGACAGGGAGCAGTTTTTGATCACGGAGAAGAACATTACCCCCTCGCTCCTGAAAAATGTAAGTTGTTGTCAATTGAATTTGCAAACAAGTTGACCGAATGTCAAAGAGCCTCCCGGTCTGAAGGGCATGCGGGAGAGCGCCTGTAATATTAGTGCCCTTTCTGACGAATGACAAGTAACGCCGTTGCTCCTTTGTGGGCGATGTCTCTATTACACGTAAAAGAATCTAACTACTGCATTGCGTTGAAAACAGCAGGTCTCGTTTAATCGCTGAAGTTAAGCAACGCAATCTTGGCTAGTACCGACATGGGTGGCCGCGTGGGAAAACCAAGTACTGCTTATGCCCATAAGTCGTCGCAGAAGCTTAATGTCTGTGCAGTCTTTCATTAGAACTACGCAGTGGATTGGACTGTAATGATCGTTTTAGTTGAAGTACCCTGAAACAACTAGCTAAAATAATGCGTTGGGCACACTAACGCAACCACAGCTAGTGGCTCTAACGACTTTGTAGCCGAAGGCCGTAAAACGCTAATGAAAGTAATCAAACCTAGTACTAACATGGGTGACCGCTTGGGAACACTGGGTACTTCTAATACCCAAAATTCGCCTATGTGGCATGCGTTAGAGGTATGCAGTCGACGGGGCTCTAATGGTCTTTGTAGTTGAGGGGCCCCGAAAACACTAACAAATCTAAACACTTTATTTATCGTTGGCAAGTGACATCGTACACATTAAACGGAACCTCTGCTTTACTTTCATATGACGGAAGACTACTTGAGAACGCTTCTCGATTGAGAAATGCCAACTCTCCTGTGAAAAAGTTTTGTGTAGATATCTTTGACAGTTAATTTATCAAATGTTACAAATGCTAGCAACGCTTTGGTGTTGAGCATTGCGTCGGCCCGTGAAAGTTGCAATTGAAAATAACTTGTGGATTGATTGTTAGCTTGCAGATCAGGTGAAAATTTATGAAAAGCAAAAGCAAGATAATATTCACAACTATGTGGCGAAGTTGCGCCAAGAAATCATTTCATATTGGGATCAATGCAAGTTTAGTCAGATGGAGCGAGACAAATTTGGGCAATTTCATGATGGTATGCTAATTTTAATTTTTTGTTTTTATTTTGCGTCCACTGGGCAGCATGCGACTTGGGGATGATTCACTCATTCGATGGCCACTTTAATTTTATTTACAGATAACATTACAGAAGCACTTCTTCAGGACCATGAAAAGGAATTAGAGCGGTTAAAAGAATATTATGCAGAATGTGAGCACCTCTTCCAAAAGATTGCTAAACGTGATGAACTTTGGAAGAGAATGCTCGATTTGGAGGTTACTGCTATGGTGTTATGTAGAACATGAAATTATAGAAATAGAATTTATTTTTTGGTTTTGAATTTTTAGAAGCGAGCGAATGACCCCAATAGGCTCAACAACAGAGGAGGTCAACTCCTTAAGGAGGAGAAGGAGAGAAAGAAGTTGATGTTTCAGATTCCAAAGGTAAATTGATGTAGAATTAAAACACCATCTATAAGCGGTTTCTGCATTGTGTGAATTCTGTCTTTCTTTGGGGGATGCAGTCCCTTTACGGGTTGAAGGGTTCCATAGTCCGACAGGTCGGCTACATAGGCCGACATCCAACATAATTTCTGGCTCGTAACTCCGTTGCTGACCACTTCTTGATCACATCGTTATTTTTTATAGGTCCCAGACCTCATGCCTTTATTAACCATTTTAGTTTAATGGCCCTAAAATTCCAACAAAACGAACTCCTCTTACACTAATAAACCTAATAATGTTAGTTGGATTGTGTTTATCACGCTTGATTAAATTAGTCCTAACCACTGATAGCTGAGAAGTAAAGCCCTTGGTAAGTTGTCTTAGATGTCTTGGGTACCTTCCTAAAGGTACTTGTACACTGGCAGTGTTATTGGTCAGTGCACTGAGCTTATTCAAGTAGGTGCACGAGGAAGAGCTTATTCGGTGCATTATGGGACAGCAGGTGGTTGGTGGCATTAGGTGTAGGGGAAGACCAAAGCAACAGTGGGAGCAGGTTGTGTGGAGGGACATCGTTGCGTGCAGGGTGGATGAGATCCTGGCGAGGGATAGGCGGGTGTGGAGGATTATAACTCAGATCCGACCGTGCCATAAGGGATAAGGGTATGATTATTATTTTCCTGCAGTTTGTGTTGGTTGCGATGAGTGCTCTTGGGCATTGAATAAAACGTTTTACCCAATTCTTGTGTTGCAGTTGGAAACAGAGTTGGAAACTGCAGTCTCGGAATGGGAGGATGTCCATAAGAAGACCTTTTATATATGTGGTACACCATTGATTACTTTCATTCGGGATCAATGGGACAGTTATCAGCAAGAAAAGGAAAATCAAAAGCTGGAAAGGGTAACTGTTGGGTCGTCAACTAGTCTTAATTTTCTTTTGAACATGCGATGTGATTTACATCTTTAAATTGGTTTAGAGACAACTGAAGGCTACTATGTTGGAGACTGAAATGATGACTGGTGTCAGAGGTGGTTCTAGTGGGAAACGTCCTCGAAATCCTGGTTTGACGCCATCCGCTGTTCGAGCCACTAAAATGGCGAAGGTAAGGGCGGCATTCTGGAGTATGAACGCTATGTATGCAGCTAGGTATGACCGCGTTTAAATGAAAAATTCGTATGTGATCTTTGAAATTGTATAAAAATTAACCTCGTCGCAGGACCACCTTTATATAATGGTAGGAGGGAAATCAGTTTGCAAGTGGGAATGCTAATGTTTGCGCACTTATCTAAGGGTTACTACATCGCGGATTGCTGGGTTAGTAGAAAATGCGTAAAGTTTTCATTTTACGTAATTTTTCATTTAAGCACATTTCTGCAATAGTTGGTCTTTCAAGAGTTGATTGCACTAGTGTCAGGCAAGTGTTGTCCATTGTGGTAATTGTATTCTTTGAACCTTTTTGTCAACTAACCCGTAATTCTTATCCATGACTAATTGTCCTTGTTTTGTGTCATTGCACGCTTCCAGACTCACACTCCATTGTGTAGTCGTAACTTGACAGCCCGTTACTGTGGCCAACCTAGCTCCAGCGACACTGGTTTTACTACACCTTTAGGAAAACCCCCCAAATCGGCTTCTAAGGTAAACTGGTCTTAATTTTTCTTAATTTGCTTCCAGCGTCCAGAGATTACGGAACGGGTGATCATTAGTGTCGTCATTAGTTTGGGTATGCACTGGCGTGGCATGTTAAATGAGTTCTAAGGTTATGTTCTAGCAAAATTAGTTTACAATAAGGGACTTGTGCGAGGGGAGCGGCTTATTGCGTTGGAAACACCAGTTCTCGCCTGATCACCGAAGTTAAGCAATGCAACCCCAGCTAGTACTAACGTGGGTGTCCGCTTGGAAAAACTAGGTACCGCTAATATCCAAAAGTCGTCGCATTAGTGTAGTGTTTGTGCACTCACTGCACTAGAACTACGCGGTGGATGGAGCTCTAATGACGTTGTAGTTGAAGGCACCTACAACACCAACGAAACCAAAACAATAGACTTGTGTGCAGAGAAAACTAAGCTTAGTAGAGTTGATTTTTTAGAAACCAGGTAGAGTCGGTCATTTTGGGAGTCTTCATTGGATTGAAATTTGACCCACTTTGGTGACTTTGTTTTGTTGGTGTCTTACGGCCCATCCACAAAAATGGTCATGAGAGCCTCATCCACTGCCTGATTCTAATACAGTCTGTACGGACACTACACTGTTGAGACGATTTTGCCATTAGCGGGACTAGGTGCTCCCAAACGGAGTCTCCCATGCGTTGCTTAGCATCAGTGATGAGACGAGAACTAGTGTGTGAAGCGCAATACAACCGCTCTACCGTGGTGGCGCAGAGGTTCTTTCTTGCCAGGGGCACGTTGTGGGTGTGGAGGGGGAATGTGCAGACGCCAGAGCTTGGTCTGTCAAGGCGCTAAAGTTACTTTGCCGTCAGAGGTGAGGTTGGTTCTGTGAGTGGACTGAATCGGTCTGCAAGCCAGTTGTCCACTTGAGATATCCCCGACATGGGACACTTTTTACTCGCGACTTTCGCTTTGAATGTTCCATGTTCAGTAACAACTCCATAACGAGCCTTGATTCTTCAACCGTTGTAAGCTTTGTTTTGCTAACAGTTTGTTCTTTAATCAGGTATCTAATGTTCAAAAGAAGTCCTTGCAAAGGCGATTGCTTCAGAAAACGACTCAGACTTCCAGGCGACCTGCACGTAATGTAGACAATGAAAGCTCTACAATACTACAGGCTAGTAACGCTCTGTGCAATCAGGATACCCTGTTCTGGGAGAGTGAAGCTCAAATGTCGGCCTACTCTGATTTTAAGGTAAACTGATGCACAATGTATCAAAAAATTACTTCTTTTCTTGTATGCGTGTGATGCAAGAATTGCGACTCGGTCACAGTACGTGGTGTAACCTTTGTGCTTTATTTTTTGTAATACACAAACTTGATTTTGTGCTAAGTAATTTCACGATTGTTTTTCCTCTAATGGATAGTGCGAAAAATGTTCAAGTAAGTGAACTCTTGCAATACGTTCTGTGGGACCCGCCTCGGTAGTGAACTGTACTACTGCGACAGTGGTTCCAGGTTAGGTCATGTACCGGCTGGTTGGGTGCCTTGGGAAAGGAAGACTCGCATTGCGCTTTCTGTGAAATGGAAAGCTGTGGTCCCAGGTGACGTGTACGAAGTCACCATTACAAAGTTACCAGGTGTAGGAATTAACCTCTGACGTTGGTGTAAACACTGATGTCCGGTTGAAACAAAGCTGGGTTCCTGGCCGTGCCATGGGTGGGAAAGCAGTGCAGATGACAAGGAGCACATCAGATGGTGGCCACAGCGTTGCTTCCCAGCCGTCGGAAGGTGCGCTGGGGGTTACTCTCTCGCCAGGAAGTAGCTAATTTATTTGGCTTCTCAGAACGTTTGTCATTATTTTTTTTTCCTGATTGGGTGATATGATGTGTCCAAAATTGTCGCCTACTTTTCTAAGAATAGGGGTTCCAAGAATTTCTTTGGCAGTAGTGCATAAAAATGCTAGTGTCCGATGGGTGGAAAACGAGTGCAGGTCGCGTTGAGAACATCAGATGGGGTACACAGCCTTCTTTCCCATCCGACGGAAGTTGCATTGGGGGTTTTTCTCACCCGGAATCACCCAAACTATTTGGCTACGAAATTGAACCTTTTCTCGCCAAATGATGCATGCGTATTGTTTTTTTCTGATGGGTACACTTGCATGTGGCACTACAGAACTAAATGCTTTTAGGACTATCTTCATTTTGTATATTAATATGAAATCTTTCTTTTTCTAAGACCTTTTACTTGTGGTGGATTTTGCACAGAGGCTTGGTCATTTCAGGTTGGGGTGTGTGGGGGTGGGGCAAACGTAAATGACGAAAACTTCAGTCGATCACAGTGGATATCGCCGTCACTTTGGGACAATGGCTTTAAAACAGTAATAGAAAGGGGGCGGACTGAAAGTCGGCATGATGGAAACTGAATATGGCTTTTGTTTCGTCGCTATTGTAGGGCCCTTCAACTACAAACGTCATTAGTGCCCCGTCCCCAACATAGTTTAGGGTAGATCTTCACAGACACCACGCAGTTACTACGATTTGGATTTTAGCAGTACCCAGTGTTCCTATGCTAGTACTAGCTGGGGCGATTTAAACTAGGGAAGAAATTATAATAATAGCTGCGTACTTCGTGGAGGTGAAGGGGTGAAAAACGTACATCGCTTGAAGCACCGGGTAACTAACGACGTGAACGACAGGATCGCTGTAGGGTCATGAAGTGGAGGTTTTGTGATCGGAGGGTCCCCACTAAAGTTACAGGGCATTGGCTGGGTCGGCAAGAATGCCATTGCTGTGGTACATAGGTGGGGGTTAAGGGTCGGAGAGGATACTAGTATCTTAGTTTGGGTGTAGAAGACGGTATGGGCATGTTATGAGAGATTCATTAGGGGGGGAGGGCGTTATTGGAAGTATCCGGAGTAGAGGGAGACTATGCAGCTCAGTTTTGGAGGGATTCGCTTGTACGTGGGGCAGGGGACCTGGTGGGGTTAGTGGGGGAGGTACTGCCGTGACAAGCGTGTGGAACTTATCCGTGGGATAAGGGGATGGTGAGGTAGCATTACTCAATCGTAATAAAGTACGTTTTCCAAATATTTTGTGGCCCTAACTTGTCCTGTCCACAAGAACCTCGCTAGATGACGCTGTCACTGTGCAGGACGACTGAATTCCCATCCCAGCTGTGGGAAATGACCATAAGCCTCCCAAACCTATCAAATTGGGAACTTTGAAAACCTATGGTGATTGGTGACTTACTTGTTATGTCGATCCCATATCTTTTTCCAGAACCATGTACATTATTTGAGTAGTACTCATGTGATGAATCCAGCAGACTCTAAAGTTGGTCCAGGGGGACAATAAAAGCATGAATTAGGTGTGTTGGGTACTTTTTCGACAGCAACCTGGAAGGATATAAAATAATTTCTTGAAGATTATCAATTTATCAACAATTTGGCTTTTCATTTTGTTTATTTGCAGAAGACTTTTAACGAAAAGTGTGTTAATGAGAACCATTGTCGAAGCTCCGTCTTACCAACGCCCCAGAAGATCGCAGTGAATTCTCCACGGATCAATAGAACTCGGTTGGGTTTACCGATGTTAATGTAAATAATGCTATCCACGTTTTTATAACTTTTGAACTTCCAGTATTGATTTTAGAGTAATAAAACGGTGGATAGCGTTACCGATATCCATGCTTTTATTACTCTGAAATGGATGCCGGAAGTTCAAAATGTTACGCGATGTTGTAGTATTGACGTATTTTAATGTTTTATTCGCTTTTAAATCTTAAATTCTGCATAATTTTAGTTTGTTGGTAGAATTTTCTTACATACGTAACCTTTGTCTAACGAACCCATAGTCATAAATTGGATAGTACTAGTTTGGGTGACCCCTTGGGAATACTGCGTACTGCTAATACCCAAATCGCCCTATACAGCAGTGCTCCGCAACCGGTGTGCCTTGAGCCGATACAGGTGTGACGCAGTCAAATAAGATAATTTTCTAAGTAATATTTCAATGGTGCTCCTTAGAAACACAATAACGGCAATACTTGCAGTGAAAATATTCCACTCATTTCCCGGAGTGGAACGCGCCCCACCCTGGCTATGCCACTGCGATATATTTTAGCTTTTAATGTGCCGTGGAATCCTAGGAAGAACTTTGGTGTGTCGTCGGTGAGAGAAGGTTGCAGAGCACTGCTATACAGCATAGTCTTCGTAGACTCTGCATTAAAACTATGCTGTGAACGGGGCTCTCACGACCATTGTAGTTAAACGGCCGTAAAGTACCAACAATACAAACAGAACTTGAGAAATCCCAGTGGGGGGATTGAAAAACGGTCGCCATCAAGTGACCCGATATGTCAGGACGAATTGAAGACTTCATTCCTAACCTTCTGTCCACAAGGTGACGATTTCTGGCACACACTGCAAGGTGGAGTCTGTTATGACCCCAAAAAGTGATTTTCAAGGATGAAATATTCAGATTCAGGGCATTATTATGGATATTGAATTAAATACCATCCATATAAAGGTTAAGCAATTAAAATAATGTGGAAACATGCTAAAAAATTTATTATGCCCAAGAAACCCAAGACATAATCATCACCATACCCTTATCCCACCTGACAGGGTCGGGTCTGCAGGTTCTAATCCTTCACTCCTGCCTATTTCCCACCAGGTCCCCGTCCACCTCGGACACTTATCATCCTAATAGACACTTTAGTACCCAGTGTTTCTGACCAGCCACCCATGTCGGTACTAACTTAGGTTGCATTGCTTAACCAGAAATAAGATATGCTAATTACTTAGGAGACCTGCCAACTTCCTAGATTGGTAAAGAAAACATGGGAGAACAGGTACTCAAAGGTTGGTTAAGATTGGAGAAAGTGGTACATGTGTCGATACAATTTTGTAGGTCTGGGGTCTGCCAAGACCCCCAATTTGTGGACGGAAGGCTAAAATTCATTCCTAAAGTGGCTCTATTGCATTGGACACTAATACCTTGTCCATACCACCTCGATCTACGCTCTCCCTCACCTCCAATCTACCTCTAGTGTACCGATTCCTAATTCTATCAGCTCCCGACAACCCTCTCATAACCGGCGGTGTGTAGGATAAGGACAGCAGGGATCCTAGCTCCAGTAGCCATCTTATTGAAATGTTTTCCTAGCCACCTGATTCCTATGGCCCCTAGGCTATGCAACACTTCAATGGCGATCGTCTCTGGGTCTACAGCTTTTTGGCTTTCCATCTTCTCAAGAGTCTTATTTCTTCCTGTGCCCTGACCACCACCCCAGCAGAGGTAATATAGTCAATATCCTTCCCGCCTGTTATTTACCATTTATTGTTATTGCAAATATCGATATAACCCAAACTACAGTATAGTGGGGAGCGTTCATTCTCGACCCATGGCCCTCCATGGGTCGAGAATGAACCATCCTTTGTCTATTGATGGCTGCCTCCATCTCTTTATTTCAACGCCCCATCTGCCTGCCCTGGATTCCGCCTCAAACTCTAGTCAGGTTTGACGTACGAGGTTGGCTGACTTCTCTCGTGTGAGAGAGAGGCCCTGGGTGCTTATTTAGTTGGATGAGAAGTAAAGCTATGGCCTTATGTGGTGTGAGATATCACTACTGCACGGAAGAGAACCGTCTTTGCAATGAAAGAAGTAGATCAGGCAAAATTCCCACGTGTAGGAGCTCGCTTCCCTGGGTTTGGTGGAGAGCGTCAATGAGTAGTCGGCCGACGGGAAACGAGAACAGTGTTTGAAGCTTAGGTCTGTAACCGGCTGTTTCAAAATACTGTTAAAACTTGGTCATGTGTCCCAGAGGGCCGAAAGTGGGTCTCCCATCCTGTCGTAGATAGCAACAGAGAGCGGCTGTATTGCGTTGGACACGCCAGTTCTCGTCTGATCATAAAGTTAAGCAACCCAACCCTAGTTAGTATTAGTATGTGTGACCTCTTAGGAACGCTAGGTACTGTTAATACCCAAATCGTCGTAACAGCGTAGTGTCTCAGCGTAGCGTAGTGCAGTGGCGTCACTAGGGGGTGTGGGCCGCACCGGGTGACACCACTCGCACCATGAGAAATGGGGTGACACCAAAGCAGAAGCGGCTTTTTTCAGGAGAATGGGGGGAGCACCATGGTGCCACCGCACCGGGTGATGCCAACCCTAGCGACGCCACTGGAACTATACAGTGGATGAGGCTCTAATGGCCATTGTAGCTGAAGGGCGAGGGGTTAGTTGTTGCTTTTTGAGGGGAAGGGATAAGACTTCAAACACAATTACGATGACTCAAAGTATTCCGACAGTTGATGAAGATATTGAAACACTTTATATAGACAACCCTTTGGAGAACGTTGTTCAGCATCCGTTTAGATGTTTGTAAGCATACACTTAACCCTGTTTCGATGTAACTTCCATGTTATTTCAATTATACTTAATATCTAGATTTTTAAACATTTGTGACTTTTGGGCATCAAATTTCTACTTTGAGCGTGTCGTTATCTTTCACTTGTTTAATCCTTTGTATCCAGCGTAAGACCATAAATGGATCGGAAGACAACAGATGATATGTCGAACACATTCTTTTATGGCATCAACATTATCATAATATCGCCCTTGTCCCACCCATGGTGGACTCGGACAGTCCCGTCCTAATGCATGGGTTCCCTGGGCACTTGCCCGAGGCCCCATGCTAATCTGTATATGTGAAGTGACTTTCCATAATTAATACATAGTAAATATATTGGACTTCAATAAATGTTATGTAATCGACCATTTGCGTTTTATTGCTATGAGTGGTTGTTATACGGACCTCAGCACACTGGCGTACTCAGGGGGTACTGGTGTACACTGGGCTGCATAAGTGCTATGGGCCTATTTAAAATGTTTTAAATACACACAGTAGCGTTTTATGTAGGATTTAATATTTAATGTAAAATACGTTTACTGTAATTTTTTCTAATGTACCTGTAATTCTCAAAATTCTCTGCAGGGAGCACGGGGACACTGTCGTAGGCCACATATTTGAGATGGGTGCTGTATGTACCTCTGTGCAGGGGATACTGTGCCACAGTGATAACCCATCACATGGCAGGGTTACCAGTGGTGTCTGTGCTGGGGAAACTGGGTGGAGTGTGCCGAGTGTATAACTTTCTGGCCACTATGACTTTGATGGGGGTCAGTGACCTTGTGCGTCACTGTTATGGTGATGGGGTGGTTTCGGCATCTGTCCCCCAGAGCTCGTATAACATCCCATGAGCATGGATACTTTTGTGGATGGAGGACTGTTGGAGTGCGATAAGGGCTTTCAGGTGAGCCCTTCACTTCTTCCTTCAAAGGTTTTTGTCCAACCAGAACTTCGGAGTACGTGTTGGTAACTCCTACTTCTTGACTGTTCTGTGGAAGAATGGTGTCCAAGTGGGAAGCGTTCTTTGCTGTTGCAGCGAGTGGATTACCCTCCTCCATTCACCACCTGGTACAGTCGTCCCTCTTTGTGTACGACTTCTCAATCCGGTAGTGGGCCATGGCAATGCACAGCATTGAGTGGCATCTCTCATCATCTCACAGATTTGCATTCTTCGCTGAGAAGACGGTTGTAATGCACTTCTGTCGTCAGCAAGGACTCCGCCATGAGCCTGAGGTTACCGCTAATGAACGTCCCCATCCATTTGAGGATGCAGCCTGCTTTCTAGGTCTCTGGTTTGACAGTTGTCTAACATGGGTCCCACACAAGCAGGAGCTAAAGGCAAAGTCCCTACAATCCCTTGATATCCTTCATTGCTTGCAGAGCTCTGGCTTTGGGGCTTTTCAAGCCATGATGTTTTGCCTCTACTGCTCACTCGTTTAACCATGCCTTGATTATAGCTGCAGTCTCTATAGCCTGGCCGGCCCCCCTCTTTCCTCAAGATGTTGGACAGTTAATCATGCTGGTATCTGGTTATTGACTGGGGCTTTCCACACCAGCCCAGTTCTCAGCCTTTATGTTAAGGCTGGAGAGCCTCATGTTGCTGTGTGACGGCAGTACCTGGGGGCTGCATATATTTTGTGGCTGAAGAGCCAGCCACAACCTACACCCCAGGTTGCTTATAGCAATACAACCACATGGGTTTTCACCCATGACCCAGGCTCTCCCTCTCCCTTTGGTGTGCAGTTGCTGGATGCCCTTGCAAGCCTGTGTGGCCCTTCCTGGGGTCCTGCGTATACTGCCAATCCCTGTCCCGCCATGAACAGTGTCAAAGCCTGGTTTCGACTGGACGCTTGCAACCTTCCCCAGAATCAATAGGGAGCGGCGAGTTGCGTTGAACACACCAGTTCTCGTCTGATCACTGAAGTTAAGCAACGCAAGCCCAGTTAGTACTGACATGGGTGGTCGCTCGGGAAAGCTGGGTACTGCTAATACCCAATAATCGTCGCGTTAGTGTAGTGTCTGTGCAGTATATGCATTAGAACTATACAGTGGACGGGTCTCTAATGACCTTGTAGTTGACGGGACCTTAAACTCCAACAAACGAAACAGAATCAATACTGATAAGTCAGTCTATCAACAGGAGTCCTGACCTATCGGGGTTTTGTCTAATGAAAGGATCAAAGAATGGTACTGCTGTGGGGTGGTCAGTTTTTACAACTGGCCAGCTCATTGGGGGCTGCCTTCCAGGCAGCGTCCCAACTACAGTTGAAATCCATTTAACACAAACGTGCTTAACATGAAATAACGGTTAACACGAAATAACACTGTGGTCTGATAAAATACTAGGTAATTTCACACATTTTTTTCTTTTAACACGAAACAAAAATCGCTTGACACGAAATTTTCCTTCTCAGTTAACAATATACTGGATATACAACATAAACTGTAGTTTTCATTAAACTAATGAAATAAACAATGGTTGTCACTGTACCTAGATTACCGCCTGGGTTTGGGATGGTAGAGGCATGCCATTGACAAACCTTTCAAACTATGGGGAAGGGGCCTTTTTATTGACAACTTTATGCTCAAAACGACACTACAAAAAATAATCACATTTTACCCCAAAAACAATAATTCTTTTTGGTCATTTAAATTGGAAATATTAAATCTAATATGATGCCCACAAGTGTAAAATTTAATCAACATCATCACACCCTCATCCCTCCTGCATCATGGTTAGGTCTGTGGGCCCACTCAACATGCTCTGGACTGGGGGCACCCTAGCCAGGAGGGGAGCGGCGAGTTGCGTTGGACACACCAGTTCTCGTCTGATCACTGAAGTTAAGCAACGCAAGCCCAGTTAGTACTGACATGGTTGGTCTCTCTGGAAAGCTGGGTACTGCTAATACAGTAGAACTCCAATTATCCGAATCAATTGGGACCGGACCCCATTCGGATAATCAAAAATTCGGATAATTGGATTTTTTCCGAAAAAAGGTTCTAAATGGGACGTGTACGTGTACCATACTGTAAATGGAAGTCATTGCTTGCTGAACATCTCGGTCAAAGTAAGCTGTTTGACTGTCGGGATCCGTTTTCAGGCAGCCAAGTCGCGCATTGTTTTGAAAATCGCAGTACGTTTCCTCATAATTTTTTTTTTCTGAAATTCTGAAAGCGATTCGGATAATTGGCGATTCGGATGATAGGAGTTCGGAAAATTGGAGTTCTACTGTACCCAATAATCGTCACATTGGTGTAGTGTCTGTGCAGTCTATGCATTAAACTATGCAGTGGACGGGTCTCTAATGACCTTGTAGTTGACGGGACCTTAAACACCAACAAAAAACGACAACCCTAGCCAGGCATCTGTAACCCACAGGAATATTGACCCGGTTGTCTGTGGGGGTGCTGGTCTGCCCCACTATTTCCAACATTGCATTATACAAGCAAAATAGAAACTTTGGCAGGTAAATAATGCTTTGTTGGTTATAATATTACTAAAACAAGTGTAACTTTTAAAAATAAATTCAATTAATAAAATATATGATGGCATACAAAACAATGATGAGGTTTCTGCATGCATCGTTTAACACAAAATTATTTTAACTTAAAAAAATACTGTATTTTGGTCCCTTCTGTTTCGTGTTAGTTTCTCTGAACAGTGCTCACTGCTCGACATTGGACACTGGAACTAATCTGTATGATACATAATAAAAAGAAATTTGTGGTGGAGACCGACTCCCTTGCGTCCCTCCAGCTGCAGCACATCCTCTATGGCAAACAAGTCATCGTTTAGGCTTGTGTAGGCATCATGGGCAAAGAGAGGGCAGATGCCTATGCCAATCAGGTCGCCCACCTACCTGAAGAAGAAGCCTCTGTGGCCCCTCCCTCCGACATCTTAACAATGGTCCAGTGTGCCATTCATGTCTTGTGGTGGTCCCAGTGGTTTGTGGAGACTATTAAGTAACTCCAACCAATGAAAGATGCCGTCCATAATGGAGGGAAGACATCCCCACTTCCTGTGGGATGAGGAGGAACTGTAGTGAGATCTCTTTTGGGAGCTTCTCACAGTGGCACATATCCTAAAGCTACTCTTACATGGCACAATTTTTGTGGCGTGCAATACAAAAGTTTGTACATGCCATACAGTTGCACTGTGTAAACTGAAGTGCAACTCATGAAAATGGAATGTGCAACCCAGTGTCTTGTCACTTTTTATGACGCATGCAACTTTTGAAATTGCATCATATAACGACGAAAATACAAAGTTGCGCCATGTGAAAAACATTCTAATGCCTAGTTCCGTATCACCACACTTCAACGCTAATCACGTCGCCACTGATGACGTTTTGTCACAGTATATACAGTATGCGCACTCCCATGTTAATCGTACTAAAGTTTTTATACATTAGCGCCACGTAGCGGCAAGGAAATAAAAACTAAACATATTATATATATTTCAATGGAGTATTCCCAACTCCTGCATTATTATTACATAAAATTTAATTAAAAAAAAACTCAATCTAACATAAAATGCCATTGTGCAGGAAATTTAATGTATACAAAGTAATGAGAACAAGTGACAATATGAAATTTTTCTATAAACTCCTTAAACTTGACGATTTTTACTTACATGCGAAACACTTAGTTATACTCAATCCTTTTAAACTTGTAACTTTTTGATAATTTTTTTATGCTTTCACATGTGTTGTACAATCAAATATTTTGTATTTCTCTTATATTTATTTGGATACATAAGCCTTTTGTTAAAGTCTTTGATGGTATAAGAAAATCTGAGTTCTTAAAAAGGTAAAGAACATGATTCATTAATGATGTCCTAAATGTATTTATTTTAATGTCCAGTAAATGAGGTAGCCCTTGAAAGTCATGTATCTGAGGTGGACATGCCAAATCGGGGTACCCCAAGGGTCACATCAGTAACATTGCATTGTCATGAGGGGGCAACTGTCCCCCTCTCGTTACACCTGAGTAGCAGACTGCTTATGTATACTACATGACATTGATTGTGAGGGTTGTAACTCTAGGATTCTAAGGCTGCATGTTTGACACCCATGATCTAAGGGAACATGCATCATCATCATACCCTTATCCCACCTATGGCAGGGTCGGTTCTGCAGGTTCTAGTACTCCACCCCTGCCTATCTCCCACCACGTTCCCATTCACCCCACACACTTCCATATCCCTTCAGACGCTTCCCTGCTCCCACGTTTGCTTCAGTCTCCCCCTGCCTCAGGTGCTTACAACCACCTGAATTCCGGAAATGGACCTAATAAGCTTCTCCTTCCCTCTTCTCATTATGTGTCCATACCACCACCCCCAGGCCACCTCTAATGTACTCATTCCTTATTCTACAGCTCTGGATACCCCACTCGTATACTGCAGCATTTGCATCTCACTTACTTGCATTCTATTGATGTCGCTCTTTCTCACTCCTGTGTGACCCTCTTATCACACAGGACTCCACTCACCTGTCTTCACTTCAACTATCACCCATTGATTCTATGGGTCACACCAGAGTCTATCTCCCAATTTCTTTGGAACGTTGATGCTAAGGTCACTCCTCTAATATTGTTTAGGCCCTTCTCTACTTTTTCTTTGGAGCCATATTATAAGTTTTCCAATTGTTGATGAACAACATGCAATTTATTGAATTCTTTTAAGTTGCCACTAGCAGATGGATTGTGTTCATAATTTTTAAAATGCAGTGTGTTTACTCCCAGAATTGTTGCTGCAATTAATTGCTGAAAAATAATGCTCCTTATGAACTCTCATCTTGAATTTTAATCATCAGGGAATGCACATAAATACTGCATGTAGTGCAGCTTTTACTTCTTTGCCGCCAGGTGGCGCCGTTTTTCAACTTTAGTAATTTTGCTATTCAGTGTGCATACTGTATATTCTTTATACTGTGGTTTTGTGCTAGTGCGTTCTGAAGGACTGCCAGTGCAATTCCTTAACCCGTGATGTGGAATTCATGGTACACAAGTGGTGAGGTGTGGTCCCAGGGACCACATCAATTATTTCCTAATTTGAATTAAATATAGCTTCTTTTTTAATGCCCGTCATGCAGTAGGCCAACAGGGTCCTTATAATTCAGGAAACACTTTGAAACGATTCCTATAATCGTTTTTTTTTTTTACCAAAAAACCAAGGTAATACCAAACATTGCAAAATTTTATGTATATTTTTTAAAATAATAGAGTTAGTGCAAATGACATAAACCTAAACGCAATAACATAAGATTTAAGGTTTACGTTTTATGTAATACACAGACGCTTCAGTTAGTGCAAGGCTTTTTATGCATGTTTACCATACTAGTGCGCCACCCTGTGGTACTGCCTTATACTTTAACAAACAATGTGGGTCTTTTAACTTTCTTAAAACCACGTGGGTCTGAGACGAAATGATTATTTGGGAAAAAGAAATGGGTACTTTTTCTAGTAAGTTTTTCATTTATTTGTTAAAGTAAATGCCAGTTTATTCAACCAAATGCACATTATTTCAGGGCAAGCATTAAAAAGGCTTTGCATTAGAGGGATTATAACTGTTGATATGTATTAGAGGATGAGAAAATGACAGAAAAAAGTCAATCTGAGGCCTGTATTTTCAAGGAGACCATTTATTCTCTCTAGTTTTTCAGAAGAAGAATCTTTACTGTGGTTTGAGATTCAGCAAAACAGAGATTCTAAAATTAATCCAGCATTTTAGGATTCCAACCATATGTGTTTTATCTGAAAGAAACCACTTCACAGGTAGGATTTATAAAATAAGATGTCAGGAGAATCATACACAATATTATTTATTTTTCTGCAGGGATAGAGGGATTCTGCCTTCTTCTTCGGCATTTGGCTTATCCTAACAGACTTGTAGACCTTGTTCCCATATTTCAGTGTGATCCACAAACTTTATCTAAAATTATCAACTGGATGCTTAGAAAGTTGTACAATGAGAATGTTACCATCATTAAAACCCTCCAACAGAAATACTTATCAAGAGCAATGCTACAAGATTTTGGTGAGGTAAAAAAAAATGTTATTTCAACAGAATATTAAGATCTATATAAAAATGTAACATTGTTACAGAGCATTTCTATTGCTGGATGCCCCTACCCAAATATTGTTGGATTTATTGATGGGACTACAAGAAAAATCTGCAGGCCAAAATACTACCAACAACATTTCTACAGTGGATACAAGAAATGTCACATATTAAAGTACCAGAGTATTGTATTCCATAATGGTCTAATAGGTCATTTAGATGGTCCATTTATAGGAAAATGGCATGATGCAGCAATATTGCATTTGAGTGATGTTCTGTCAGAAATGAATGCCATTTT
>JAAFCE010006949.1:1030558-1042169 GCA_013389805.1 Trigoniulus corallinus
GTCATGTATTAAAGTACCAGAGTATTGTATTCCCTAATGGTCTAATAGGTCGTTTAGATGGTCCATTTATAGGAAAATGGCATGATGCAGCAATATTGCATTTGAGTGATGTTCTGTCAGAAATGAATGCCATTTTTAAAAATGAAGATGGGACTTGGTTTGCTGTCTATGGTGACCCTGGTTATGCCAATCAAAAATATATTAAAGTTGGTTACAAAAACCACAGTAGGCTGAATTGGAACCAAAAGGACTTTAATGCTGTCATGTCATCACTTAGGGTCAGTGTGGAATATGGTTTTGGAAATCTTCTTCAGCAATTTGCCTTTTTAGATTATGCCAAAAATCTTTCTCAGCTTGTTAAAGAAATGTATTTTGTGGCAGCAATTTTAGTCAATGCTCAAACCTGCTTAAGACAAACAAACCAAGTTTCAGATTATTTCAATTGTAGAGTGCCTAGCCTGGAAGAGTATTTATGCTCTTAAAAATGAAGACATATAATAAAATGTCAGTTTATTGAAAAATGGAAAATACAATTGTGTTGAATATTTTATTTCTTTGTAACAGCATGAAGTATTGCCAACATCTCTTGCTGGATCTTTAACTGAGATAGTACAATCTCATCCCATTGCCTGTTTTCCTCTTCAATTCTTCTCTCTTTCTGGAGTTTAAACTCAAATTTCCTCACCTCCAGTTCATGCCTCTTTTCCTCCATTTTTATGTCATGCTCTTGCTTTTGCATGATTAATTCATCTTCACTGCAAGTGTGACGTCTTTTTGGGCACACATTACTTGCCTCAGGTGTGACTGAAAATTCAGTTATTTTTGAAATAGGCATATTTACTAGATTCCTAATTTGCTAATTTTTATACTTACATCTTTCTAATACTTGATCCCTTAAGATGTCTGCCTGTCTTTTTTCTCTAGGGCTTGAATGGTAAACCTCTATAATTTCTACATTTTGTTGGGTGTCAGATATGTTTATATCTGTGTCTGCTCCTATTATTCTATTTATATCTGAGTTTGATTCTGCAATCACAGATATAATTTCTGCAGCAGACTCCCTCTCTCAGTAATTTCTTCTTCTGTCCCTGTCCTTGTTTATATTGGCAAAGAATGTTTGCTTAATTTCAATAATTTTATTAATATACCAAAAATTCTGACCTATTTGCTAGTTGTTGCTTCTCATATTTATCTATGAGTAGAGAAAATTGTCCATTTTGTTATTGATGGATCCAATTTTTCTTTAAGCTCCAGTACCACACAATCCCAACGTTCCTTTCCTAACTGCCAAGGATTATGGGCAAGTGCAGTTTTCAAAAGAGTTATGTCTTTTGAAATGTTAAAACCATTTCTAACCTGGTATTTGAAATAGCATATAAAGAAGCATACAAAGCACATTATTTGTTCAAAGGTTTTACCAGATCTGTTCAAAACATATCCAAATTGTTGGAATATACAATTCCATATTTCCAAAAGAAACGGATAAATTTAATTATATTTGTAACATCAATTAGAAATGCTGAACACATGTATGACATCCGATGTTCATTGTGCTCTTCACATATAGAAATTGCACAATTTTGGAATGTTTTAACTGATCTGCTACATTAATTAGTTAGGAAAGTTTCAATATTAATTACCTTCTTATTGATTTCCATCACATTTACTAAAAACTCCTCATAAACCGATTGAAAATCAATACAAATCGGCAGTTGTCTCAACTTTACTTGATAACAGCAAAATAAGTTAGCGACACGCGCATGTGCAAACTTTTAGGTGTACCGTTTTATGCATTGACGCTGCCTCTATTTTTTAGGTAGTGTGTAGCAGACAAACAACCCTTAAAATCTTCAACGACGTAAATTTTACGTTTTATGCTTTTATGTTTAGGCTTACGTCATTTGCGCTAACTCTCTAATGAATTGTTTTGCACAAAATATCTGCTGTATTGCTAACAGAATAGAAGATATTAAGTTATGAGCATGAAAAGATTATCATAAACTGAATAAAAAGTACTTTTTGCAAATCTCATGCTAATTTCAAATAGCATATAACATTGTCAAATAGTTACATAATCAGTGAGGTGAGGTCCCAGGGACCACGATTTTTCTGTCTACAATTTCCCTTTTTACCTAAGGTTCTTGACTGACCAGGATTCTACTAGATAGTAAAAGATATGAAGGTACTGAAGTAATGACCCTTGTAACTTTATTGTTCTAAAAGATACTAATGAAAATTTAAATGACATGGTCCAAGGGACCACGGGTTAAGGGTTAAGTGCAGCTCTTTATTTGGAGTCACTGCACGCCACCGTCATGTCTTACATTATCCTCCGCCATTTTTCAAGCAGACAGCGCAACCGCCAGCCAATAGGAACGCAGTGGGCCCTAATGACCATTGTAGTTGATGGGCCCTAAAACATCAACAAACAAACAAACAATAGGAATGCAGTGGCTGAGTTTCTAAATCACCTGAGTGAAAATCGAGTTACTCTGGAGTGACTCCAAATGGCTTCTAAATGGCTTACTCTGAAAGTTGCGTTCCTAAATGCGTTTTTTCACGTTTTAGAGTCACACTAGTGTTAGTTTTATGTATAATTTTATGTTGTAATGTTTTACTTTTAATGTATTGTGCTTATTCCCTATCAATTTCCCTCCTTAGGTCCATTGTCAATGTGGGCATAATAGAAAAATTCTTAGGCCTTTTCTCCATTTTACAATAACAATTTATTTTTTAAGAGAAGTTATATCTAATAAAAAGGCATTTACAATTTTCCTTCCAATATTGTAAAAATACAATTTTCTTTTCAATTTTCTTTCAAAATGACAATTCTTCTAAAAACGCTACAATTTGACAAAAGATTTTCAACACTAACATGCATGCTCTAAACACCTAGGCTGTAATGTATACATTCAAAAAAAAAAGAGAGACCTAACAGATCTAAAAATAAGTAAACCTAAATTGGTTCCTACTAAAAACGCTATCATTTAGCTAAAAAATATTCAACCCTAATATGCATGCTCAAAACACAAAATTATAAAGTATATATTTATTTACTGAAGATAGAAAGACCTAACAGATCTAAAAATAAGTAAACCTAAATTGGTTCCTTCTAAAACGCTATCATTTAGCTAAAAAATATTCAACCCTAATATGCATGCTCAAAACACAGAGTTATAAAGTATATATTTATTTACTGAAGATAAAAAGACCTAACAGATCTAAAAATAAGTAAACCTAAATTGGTTCCTTCTAAAACGCTATCATTTAGCTAAAAAAATATTCAACCCTAATGTGCATGCTCAAAACACAATCGCTTTTTAACACAGGAAACCCTAAATAAAAAATAAACGGCTTATTCTTATCTGCCTGCTGGTACTGTTGGTTCCAGGATCGTCCTGTTGAATCTTCCTTCCTATAGTAGATGTCCAGGGTTGGCACAAGTGGTCTTCTTCAGAATCTTCTGGAGTGGCATCCTCCTGGGGCTGGTACTTGATGTGGATCTCTTATCCAGTTTGGATTAATGTTCAGTGCTCCTTTGTATATTGGCATCAGTTCTGACATTGGATCTTCTCTTTGCCAGCATCTCCTCTTGCAAACGTTCCTCTTTCTCTGTCTGTCCTCTTCTTCCTTCCTAGCATACGTTTTTATAGTTCTTGTATTCCTCTTCCATTGGTTTCAGGGAGGGGTTTTTTTATTTGGGGTGGTTTGCAGATGTTTTCTATGAAAGGTTTTTTAACACCCCTCAAATTGATCGATATCAGGATGGCCATTTATCTTGGGTCATAGAATAATAATATATAATTTTCAAAGAATATAAGGATAGGGCTTTGTATAGAATGTGGCCGATACTTAAAATGGGGCAGATGTTTTCTATGAACTCCCCTGAAATTGATTGTTATCAGGGTGGCCATTTATCTTGGATGGAAACGTGAAAAAACCATAATTCTTATTTGATCTTTATAGACTAGGAGTCGTCTGGACAATAATTCTTAATTTAGAGGGCTATTATGGGCTTGACGTTCTTTTTGAGTTAATTTAATAATCCTCACAATTTTGGTGGGGTTTTCAATGTTCTAAATTGCTTGAGACTTATGGTGATTTTTGAATTGGGGTAAGTTATGGAGTGTGGGTGTAGGCAGTTAATTGATTTATTTAAGTTTCTGGTTTTTTTTTCAGGGATATACTGGGGGAGGCCACAGGGGGTAGCTGACAGTTTGAGTGGGGTTGAGGGGTATACTGGGGAAGTTGCAGGGGGTAGTTAACGATGTTCAAGGGGGTTGAGGGGGATGTGGAGGAAGTCACAGGGGGTAGTTGACACTAGAGTCACTTCGGAGTGACTCTTTTTGACTCCACTCAAAAAGGAGGAGTAAACGGAGTGAAAGCAGTTGACAGTTAACGAACACAATCTAAGCAGACGAACAATTAGGCATATAGAGTAGAATTGCTATAAATGTCGGACCAAAAACGTTCCTTAAAAGTATTTTTTACAACAAAATAAGAGTTTTATTACAACTTTATGATAAAAAAAAATTGCATAATAGATCAATGGTGGTCGAACAGTCAGTTTCACTGGCAAAATGTGATGTTTTCGTGGACGCGTCAGTACCAAATCTTGGCATGTATATGTGCAGTACTGAATGCAATGATATTATTGGAAAATAATTGTCCTGCATGCAAAAATTTTAAATCGACCTGGACAAATGACTGTCTGCCATGGACACCAACCGGAGGGAGGGAGCGGCGAGTTGCGTTGGACACACCAGTTCTCGTCTGATCACTGAAGTTAAGCAACGCAAGCCCAGTTAGTACTGACATGGGTGGTCGCTCGGGAAAGCTGGGTACTGCTAATACCCAATAATCGTTGCATTGGATGGGTCTCTAATGACCTTGTAGTTGACGGGACCTTAAACACCAACAAACAAACAAAACCAACCGGTGGGACAGCGGGACATACACATATATACAGTATATGTATAGTAAAATTTTTCTAATATATATATATATATATATATATATATATATATATACACACACACACATATATACAGTCGAACTTTGCTATATATATATATATATATATATATATATGTAAGTATGTAAGTATATATATATACATACATATATACATATATACTTACACATATACAGTCGAACTTTGCTATAACACACCCTGGTTATAATACTTTTTGGCTTATAACACACACAAGGGAAAGTCCCAGCCAGCGCTAATGCATAAGTATATAGAAATTGATTGGCTATAACACACTCGGATATTGCATATAACACACAACTGGTTTGGTCCCTTCAGCACTTTCAACGTGTGAGAGACCTCGGATGTAACAAACAGCTGTAACATGAAACTAGATGGCATACCCCACAGCTTACATAAGGCTATATAGTGCAAGAGTTTTCCTATCTAGGATCAGTTTTCCAGAGCAATGGGGAAATCGACTCTGATGTGGCCTATAGGGTTAATGCAGGATGGCTGAAGTGGAGACAGGAAAGTGGGGCAAATTTTACAGAACTGTTAGGATAGGAAGACCCATGAAAGGTATGCTACATGTGTGGGGTGTGATGACCTGAGTCCATGATATTGCAGAAAGGATGAGAGAGAAGCATTTGAGGTGGTATGGGCATGTGATGAGGAGGAGCTTATTATGTCCATTGTGGGACTGCAGGTAGTTGGGGGCACCAGAGGTAGAGGAAGACCAAAACGGGCGTGAGTGCATGTGGTGCAAAGGAATATGGTGGCATGTGGGGTGGAAGGGGACTTGGTGGGGGATAGGCGGGAGTGGAGGATTAGAACCCACAGACCGGAACCTGCCTCAGGTGGTAGTAGGGTTAGATGATGATGATAAAAGGATAAAATTCTCAGCAGTGTGGAATCTGGCAAAATTGCAGCTGACTGCAAGTGTGTGCGTCCCGACGGTGTGTGTTATATCCGAGTTTGACTGTATATATATATATATATATAATCACACACACCAAGCATAGCTGCTCTGCAGCACCCAAGTAGCAGTGTGACGTCACCATTATTTGTGCTGTGTCGTCTTATTCAATGGTAATAGCGTTAATGCATGGGTATATGGAACCAGGCATAACATGTTTGATTTTATTTTGCGTGCAACTTTTTCAGTCTTTTGATGCCACCATTGAGAAAAATAAAATGTAGTGAATTGTTTAAGGAGCTTGCAGTGTATTTCCATGGAAGTATAAAGAATGGATGATATACAGATCATCGTCATCATACAGTTATCTCACCGCCCTCCACGCCCGTCTATTCCTATTAGGTCCCCGTCCACACTATGATATCCTTATGGACAACGTGCTCCCACGTCAGCTTGGTCCTCCCAACCGCTTACATTCCTTAAATGGACCTAACGAGCTCCTCCTTCCCTCTTCTCATTGTGTCCATATCACCTCAACCTACTCTCCCTCATTTTTTTTTTGCGATGTCCCCCACCACCAGGCTATCTAATATGCTCATTCCTAACTATCAGCTCTTGGCATCCTGCTCATATACTGCAGCATTCGCTTCTTGGCTACTTGTATTCTATTCATGTGGCATAGCGGGTCTAACCACCGCCTTGTAAAATTTCCCTTTCAGCTTGATTAGGACCCTCCTATCGCACAGGACTATTAATTCTAGGACCCATTAATTCTATGGGTCACGTACTAGTCTATCCCCCAAATGCTTTGCAAAGTTGATCCTAGGTGCTTTACCTCTTGCACCATCATCACCAGCTCGCTCCTAGAGAGCACGTTACCACCATTTTCCTCTCTTTCCCAATTGAAAGCTAAATACTAATGTTTATCTTTAGCCCTCCGTTTTCTATTGTGTCTCTAATATCGTTTAAGCCCTTTCTACTTCTCTGGAGTCAGTTAGTTTTCCAATATCGTCAGTAAATACCATGTACTGAGGGGCCCATTCTCCTACTCTAGTCAGCAGCTCATCCAAGACATATGGACTTAGTGCTGAACCTTGGTGTACCCCAACCTTCCCTGGGAAGCCCCTAGTATTTCCCCAAGGTTTCCTTACCCTGGCTATGGAACCATCATACATGTTCTGAAGAATTCAAATAAATCCTTCTACCTCCCCCCTTTTCGTATTACCTCCCAAACTGCCTGTCATGGAACACTGTCATAAGTTCTCACAGTCGATAATGCCTATGACTGTTCCACGACAGGTAGGTATACAGGATAGGATAACATTCTAATTCTAATTGAACACATTGCAAGCAGACCTTATATGCCAAATTGGCAGTGGAGAGAACAACTCTTTCCTAATAACTGACTAATCCAAAACTCCATGGACCCTGAAGCATAGAATCTATTCTGCTGTGCATTGCCTAACTCCTATATTGGCTCCCCTTCCTTCAGAAAATTGTTCACATTATCATAATCAAGAGCATTCCTTTTCCGAATGGCCCTTCGAAAATACGATCAATAATATGAGTCTGTTTGGGCCCTGATCTCCCCTTCAAATTGAATGGATGATCATTTCTCCCCCTATATTCTGCAAGGGTTAACCCCACAACTCGAGGGCCCTTGGACCCTATTTTCAAAAGTCTGTAAACAGCTTGATGCTGTTAGATACCTGCCTCTGATATAGTCCCACCCTAATTCTGTGATCATGTCTGACACACTCAATCTATGAGAGAAGCGATTTAGCACAATTCTTGCTGCCCGCCTTTGAACCATTTCAATTTCCCAAGATCTGCCTAAATGGTCCTGCCTAAACGGAAAGCAAATTGGACTACAGTACTCCACAACTGGTCATACCAGTGAAAAGTAGGCTATTTCTTTTACTTCCTTCTGTCCCCCAGCACCTCTCAGTACGCTCTAGTGCGCCCTCCAAGTACTGCAACCCCCTAAGTCTGCAGCTTCGGTCGGTAGCCAGCTATGGAATAAATGCTGTCCAACATATCCGCCATGTGTCCATGCTGAGGAACAAAGATGGGTATCCGACCCTGCCCTAGGTGGGAAAAGGGATTTCATTGAAAACACTTGTGTGGTCACAAGACACGTCTTGGTGGCACAGTGGATAGCACGCTCAGCGTCACGAGTTCCAGGTTTGATACTGGACCAAGATGGGTTGGTTTCTTTTGGGGGAGAAGGAGAGGCCACAAGTGCACTTTCCTTCGGATGAGAAGTAAAACCAAGGTCCCATGAGCTTACATGGTATATTATAGGACAGCAGGTAGTTGGTGGCATCAGGAGTAGGGGGAGACCACAGCGAACGTGGGAGCTGGTTATACAGAGGAGCATGATTGCGTGCAGGGTGGACGAAAGCCTGGTGGGGGATACACGAGAGTGGAGGATTAGAACTGACAGACCCGACCCTGCCATAGGCGGGATGATGATGTATTCTAACTTAAAATAATGGGTTAATTTCCATGGCTAAGTAATTGGAAGAGTGCTCGCCTAGCTTAAGGGTATGATGATGATGATGATCACGATCACCATTTGTTACTTTAATAAACTGTTCATTATTAGTAACAATTTATTTTAATTCATAAAATTAAATAGTGCTTGCAACTGACCTGCACAGAACTTTTTATTTTTTCGTGTTATTGTGAACCGTTTTCAAAAAAGCGGTTCTCCTTTACTGCCCTATGACATCTGAGTCGCCTTACACTGGTGGGACAACTTCGACACGTCGGGGGTGGGGGTTGCAAAACTTAGTCCCCAACACGCTACTTTGGCTGCAACCTCCAGTGGAAAGCGCACAGTCAAATGGATACCTGGTTTGATCAATCAGTTAAAGGGGGCGCTTCTAGCTCCTTAGGGTTCCGTTTGAAGATGTCATGGTCAGCCCTCGATGCCTATTGGTCCTGATACTCAAGGGTCATAGCTGTCTGACGGTTACCTGTCAAAGTAACCGAATGGGCGTTCCTTTGTTGGGCTCTGTGGTGGGTGGAGACTGCATATAGGAAACTCAAAATTCGCATCGTTATGATGCAAGATTCAAAAACTCAACAAAAAAAAACTCCCATCCTACAGTGCAGGGGATTAAAGCCCCAGTGCCGGCGGCCGGCAGGGGTGTGCGACTGGGCCCTGGGCCGTCGTCACCAGTCGTCCACAATGTCAAGGGGGTTGGGACCTCAGGTTCTGTGACAGATTATGCCCCCCCCCCCCCCACAGATTGGGTCCACTCTTGGATTAGGAACGTGGATTGTGTGGACCCTTCTTACAAAACTGGGGAATTAATAAATATACTAAACTGAAGGAGGATTATGATGGCCTTTCTCCAGGAAAATGCAGGTGGTTAGAAGCACCCAGGGTAGGGGGAGACTTAAGCAGATGTGGGAGCAGGTTGGACATAAGGATGTCAGTGTGGGTGGGGGGCCTGGTGGAAGATAGATGGGAGTGGAGGGCTAGAACACAGGTGAGAAGAGGGTATAGTGATGATGATGTATAACAATTTTGCAACATTGTCTTTATTAAGTATAACAGTATGCTTTACTACACTGTATTTTTGGTTTGCCACAACAGTGGTGTAAAATTTAAAAACCACAGAAAAGCCAGTATTTTTTTGCAATGCTCAACAAAGCTTGACCAAGATGTGATGGGCATTGTAAAGGCATTCATTTGCTACCTTACTCCCCTAAAACTGGACCAGTTCATTATTGCCAGCTGCCCTCTTTTGGTGCATGGACTATGTCTTTGATTTTCAAATCGGCTATTAAAAATTAGAAAAATCTTCAACTCTACTCTATTATTTAAAACTGGATCTGTTGGGTGAACTTTGATCTATCTCTAAATTAGTAGCCACAGTTGCAAATGTATTGTTCTGTGCAACAAGGATGCTCAACCTTGAAAAAATGCTCAGAAAGCAATCTTGCCATCTGTGAGAAACTATTCAGAGAATTTTAAAAATATAACCACCAACAACTCAGCCAACAAGTAGGGAAGCATCATTCTAATTCTAATTGAATACACTGCAAGCAGCCCTGATAGGCCAAATTGGCAGTGGAGAGTATGACACTCATTCCTAATTTATAACCCATTTAACCCCTTTAAGAAACCTGAGGCATAGCATCTATTCTGTGAAATATTGCATACCTGGTATAATGGCACTTTCTTGCAGAAACCCTCTTGCCCTATTCTCACTCAGAGAATTCCATTGCCGAATTACTCTTCGCAGAAAAGACCAGTAATAGGAGTCTGTTCGGGCCCCAACCTCCTTCAGTTTGAAAGGATGATCCTTTCTCCCCCTATAGTCTGCCAGGGATAAGTTGCTTCCTGGAGTACCCTGATACCCTAATTTCAGCAGTCTGTGAAAAAGCTTAATGCTGTCAGATACCCGTCTCTGATGTAGTGAGTCCCACCCTAATTCCGTGATCATGCCTGAGACACTCAACCTATGAGAGAAGTAATGCACCACAATTCTTGCAGCCCTCCTTTGTATCATTTCAATTTCCAAAGATAAACCCTGCCTAAAGGGAAACCAGATTGGACTACAGTACTCCACTATTGGCCATACCAGTGAAAAATAAACTACTTCTTTTACATCCTTTGTGCTGTCTCCCAACACTCTTCTAACCAACTGGAGAGCACGTCCAGCCTTCTCAGTCAATTTGTCCGTGTTCCTTCCAGGTGCCCTGCATGTTTAGAATAATACCAAGGTGCTTATGGGTCTCAACCCTATTAACCCTAACACCACCTATGGAATAAGTAAAATCAACTTGCTTTGTAGAAGATGCTATCTTTGCCCATGCTCTAAGAATAAAAAAGTAGAACCAGGTGTGATAGGTGCAAAAACTTTGATTTGCCAAAAAAAATTGTGATAATTGTATATAAAACTGTTTTTTATAACTATCTATATTTGCTATTACATATCAATGAAATAAAGGTATGTAGCTTAGAAATATTTTTTAGAATTTTTTTCCTTGGGGTACGTGTGTACCCCAGGGAATAAATAACGTAATTTTTTTATGGGAAGCAATCCAGGGTTAACCCTCACACCACCTATGCTGTAAGAAAAATCAACCTGCTTATTCTAAGGAAGCTATATTTGTGCAGGTTCAATGGTAACTTGCACTTTCTACTTGTTTAGGTTTTGTTGCAGTTCTTTGCAGGGAGATAACCCTTCTTTCTCCACCCTTGCCATGCATGTGCCATCTGCAAGCAACTCAAGAAAGGATTTTATACCAATCCCTATATCATTAACATAAAGTATTTGAGTAAAGGTCCCAATATGCTTCCCTGCAGTGCCCCTGATGTCTTGGGTATCCATTCTGATGCTACACAATCAAAAAGTCCTCTCTGCTGGCTGCCATGCAGGTAGGTCTTTACCCACTGATCAACCTTACTATGAATCCCTAACGTGGACATTTTTGAAACAAGTTTGTCATGTGGTATGATGACAAAGCCCTGCTGAAAGTCCAGGAATATAACGTCAACCTGCTTGCCATTATCTAGAGCTTACTTAGTCTATTGCTAAGTATGGAAATTCTTTTAGATTTAGTCACAGCCAAAACGCACCCTATGGTATGGGCCACTCCCAAAATGTACCCTTTAGACTGGACCACATCTAAAACGCACCATATGGCTTGACAATATACAGATACAGTGACAGATATACAGATACAGTGACAGATATACA
>JAAFCE010006949.1:1042179-1053271 GCA_013389805.1 Trigoniulus corallinus
CAGATACAGTGACAGATATACAGATACAGTGACAGATATACAGATACTGGGACAGATACAGTAACAGTTAAGCGGCACTCACATGATCAGTAATACTGTCAATATTGAATACTGGCAATATTTCATCAGTGTTCATAACGAGCCTTCAGACGATCAATATTATTGTCAGTAGTTAGTTTGCTCAAAAATTTCGAAGCATTCGTTTGGTGTCCTCTGTTTATCATTTCATGATGGATAATAGGAAAAAAATCATATATTGCTATTATTTTATGTGGAGTAACATGCAACACATGGATTGAAAAATGGATTTACAAACGACAGGAATACGTACCTATTTAAATTTAATAAATTACATTAAAGTAACTGATCCTGAGGGTTACTGCAACTAGTTTAGAATAAGCAGGAAATAGCAGTAGACTGGTGATAAACAAGCATAGGGTTGCAGCTTTAGTCAGAAACGACTGGAAAACAAACTGTCCAATATATCGCCCTTGCGTCCATTCAGAGGAAGAAGATGGGTACCTGACCCTTGCCATAGGTGGAAAATTGGTTAGGAGCTCCTTGTTTTTTTTGTTTAGTCTTTCGAAAATTTAGAACTTTCAAGCCAAATTTCACGTACAGCCATATGTGAAACACAGTAAGAGACATCGACAGCATGAACTTCGTCATGGCAAACTTTATTTATACTGACTAAGGCTGGTCGCACACACAGCAACTTGCAGCAGCCACTAGTGGCGATCGTTAGTCGCTGTACACGGCCACCAGTGGCTGCCACAGGCGGCAGCAACGAGATCTCGTGCTTGCGGTGATAGGAAAAACGCCGCAACTGGCGACAAGTAGCGAGATACGGCGACTGCTGCAGCTTGTGGTTCAGTAGCTCTACTGCAAACGCCGTGTCTGCGCTGAGCCTATTTGATTCCAATTAGAAACGCAGTCCACAACGTGTGGTCGACACTAGCAGCCGCCACAAGTGGCTGTGTGTGTGAGCGGCCTAAATGTTGACAGTATAGCCCTCAAACGATCAATATATGGTCAGTGTTTTGGCTCCGCCTGCAATAGGACCAAAATACTTTCATGACAGTGAAAGTATTTCAGTATACTGACACTGCATCAGTATTTGCCCTCACACAATCAGTATCATTGTCAGTACAGATACAGTGACAGCACTGCAAGCAGCCTTATTTGGCCAATATGGCAGTGGAGAGACCAACTCTCATTCCTACATATGTTACCATAGAATGCCCAAAACCTTAGGCTATAATTCTAATGGTCCCCCTACAATATTAGCAATGGTGGGGTTTCCTTTGAAGAAGCCCTCCACTTTGCCCTCTCCAAGGCCATTCCATTGCTGAATGGTCCTTAGTAAGAAAGACCAGTAGTATGAATCCGTCTGTGCCCTAATCTCTTTCATTTTATATGAATGATCCTTCCTCCCCTTATACTCAGCCTGGGACACACCTCCAACCAGAGGTCCATCACACCCCAGCAGCAGCAGTCTGATAAAAAGACTGTGAGATACACACTGTTGGCTCAATGTTTCCCACCCTAGTTCCCTAATCATGACAGACAAACTCTCCCTGTGAGAAAACCTGTGAAGTACAACTCTTTCTGCCCTCCTTTGTATCCTTTCAATCTCCCAAGATAAATCTTGTCTGAAGGGAAACCAAATTTGAATACCATACTCCAAAATTGGTTGCACCATTGAAAGATATGCTGTTTCTTTCACTTCCTTTGTGGTGTCCCCAAGGACCCTACTAATCAGGTGGAGGAATTGACCAGCCCTCCCAACCAATTTGCTAATATGATCCTTCCAGGTACCTTGACTATTTAAAATAATGTCAAGGTGCTTATGGGTCACAACTCCCTCAACCCTAACTCCACCTATATGGTGTTCAAAATCAAGTGGCTTCCTAGATCTAGACATCATGAGAATCCTACACTTTTTCAGGTTTAAAGGCAATTCCCATTTTAGACACCAATTGTAAATCTTATCTAGGTCCTGTTGTAGTTGCTCACAGGATGATAACCCCTCATCTAATACCTGAGCAGTACATGTGTCATATGCAAATAGTTCAAGGAAGGAATTAATATCTAGTCCTATGTCATTCACATAGAGAATGTATAACAAAGGACCCAATACACATTCCTGAGGGACCCTTGATGTCGCTTGTTTCCACTCAGATGCACTACATTTATACAGAACTCTCTGTTGCCTATCAAGCAGATAGGACCTTACCCACTGAATAACCTTTCTATGTATCCCTAAGCTGGACATTTTTGAAACCAGCTTATCATGGGGCACCGTGACCAAAGCCTGTTCGAAGTCCAAGAATTCAACATCAACCTACTTTCTGTTGTCTAAAGCCTTTTGAATATAATCCATCAAGCAAGTCATTTGGGTGTCACGTGACCTCTTTCCTAAACCCATGTTGGTTATTGCTCCGGATGCCATTCCTTTCCAGATACCCCATCATAGAGAAGAATAAGATATGTTCAAAAACCTTGGATATAGCACTGGTTAATGAGACTGGTCTATAGCACTTGGGGTCTGCAGCATCCCCTGACTTGAAAATTGGCACTACATTAGCCAGTTTCCATGATGATGGAACAATGCCTGTGTCTAATGACTTTTTAAATATTTCCACTAGGTAAAAAGCTAAGTATCTCAGAAAGTTATACAGATAAAGTGACAGATATACAGATCATCAATAGTTAATCATAAGTTCTTAAAATTCTTCATCTTCCTTACATAGTTTGTGTACAGTGGAACCCTGGTATGTCGATGGCATAGGGGTTTGCTAAAAAGCATCAAGATAACCAAACACCAATATGGTGGCAATGGTGTGGGTGAATAAAAAAGAATGTGCAATGTACATGAGTATATAAATACACCACATCTGTAGTGAACTACTACACCCCCTATTGTAGGTCATCATCATCTCACCCTTCTCCCACCTGCAGTGGGGTCAGGTCTGTGGGTTCTAGTCCTCCACTCCTGCCTATCTCCCACCAAGTCCCCCTCCACCCTGCATGCTACCATGTCCCTTTGCACCACCTGCTCCCACACACCCCCTATTATAGGTGCAATGATGTTAATGGCTAACCTTCCACCCACAAGGTGACGATTTCTGGCACACACTACAAGGTGGGGTCTGTCATGACCCCAAAAAGTCTTTTTGATTTTCAACACTTAAATGTTCAGATTAAGGGCATTATTATGGATATTGAATTAAACACCATCCATATAACGCTTTAGAAATGAAAATAATTTGGAAACATGCTGTAAAAATTCTATATCACCCAAGAAGACAAGACATTATCATCACCATACCCTTATCCCACCTATGACAGGGTCAGATCTGCAGGGTCTAGTCCTCCACTCCTGCCTATCTCCCACCAGGTCCCCATCCACACCAGACACTACCATATCCTTATGGGCATCCTGCTCCCATTTCTGCCTTAGTAACCAGTGTTTCTGACCAGCCAACCATGTTGGTACTAACTTGGGTTGCATTTCTTAACCTGAAATAAAATATGCTAATTACTTAGTAGACCTGCCAACTTCGCTCGATATGTAGGTAAAGAAAACATGGGAGAACAGGTACTCAAAGGTTAATTAAGATTGGAGAAAGTGGTACATGTGTAGACACAATTTTGTAGGTCTGGGGTCTGCTGAGACCCAACCTTGTGGACGGAAGGTTAATACTGTATTCAAAAGCCAGCAGCCAAGGGGATTCTGGGATCGACATAACCAAAGTTGAGTGGCAAATTTGACTCTTTTTGTGCTCGAGATATTAGGGGTCATCGACATAAAGGGATCGACATAGGCAATCAGAAACTATTAAAACAAAGGAGGGATTTGGTGGTTCCACTTTAAAAACGTCGACTTAAAAGGGTTGTTGAGTTAACGGAGGTCGAGATAAGTGGGTTCCACTGTAATAAATTCTCCATTACTCCACATTGTGCTCGTTTCTTTATCCAGCACTTTTCCCAATATTTTCTTCTTTTTTGTGTGCATCTTCTTTGTTGTTGCATTAAAATGTGCAAAACATGCTGTAGTTTGTGCAGTATTTTCATCACTCATTTTCTGATAAGGTAATTTTACCAAAAAGGAAATAAATTGCAAATTTAAATAGCTGAAAATTCCTGCCTGCATTGCAAGATTCTAATTCTAATTTACTACACTGCAGGCAACCTTTTCTTAGGGCAATATGGCAGTGGAGAGACTGACTCTCAATACTACTTATGATACCATAATACTCCTAAAACAATAAGCTATAATTCAGGTGACTCCCCCCTCACAATAATAGAAATGGTGGGCTTTTGTTTGATGGAGCCCTCCACTTTATCCTCTCCAAGGCCATTTCATTGTCGAAGGACCCTTGGCAAAAATGACTATAATCGTCGCCATGAAATGACACATCGGTGGGAGGGAATGGACGCGTCCATTTAAAAAAAAATAGGGAAATGCATAAGTTATGCAGTGAAGGCCACCTATTGTGATAGCAAGGGGACCTGTTACTTTACATAATACACACTGATAACATTACAGCAAAAGTAGAAGAAACATTATTATTGGGCTCAAGTTATCTTTTATTAACAACATTCCTAAGAAAATAAAAATTTATTTAAAAGTCATGAATTGTTCTCTTTCAGTTCTTTGAATTTAATTGCTGAATATACAGTAGGCCTAATCTGCATAATTCCAGTGTTTTTACCTGTCAAAATTTATATTTTGGTTGTATAATGCAGTGTTGGAACAGTTGGATAGGCCAATGTCATACCTCAAAGTTTCCTGGGGGACGTCCATAAAGGACGTCACACTTTATGGGGGAGGGGGTAAAGGCAATGTTGGCCAATAAGTGACATAGGGGCGGGGGAGGTTTTCTTTTATTATTCCTTTTATTATAGATTTTATCCTTCAGTGCAGTGTTTTGTAAAATATTGCTTTGAAAAATATTTTCTTTTGTCTCAGGTTGACATCTAAGATAATGCCATTAAAAAAATAAAACTGTTTACTGAACTCAGAAAGGAGGGGCGGTGATACAAAATGTGACTCCTACTGTAGGTGGGGGATCATCCAAGTAGGACAAAATATGACATAGGGGAGGGGGAGTAAAATTTTGGCCAAAATCCTGTTACGTCCTTTATAGATACCCCCCTGGCTGGACACTTAATTCCTGGCACTTAATAATCGAGCCACACCCAGCAATTTAACACATACCTCAAGGTGTCCCAGCCATTTTCCATTTTACCTGGTTCGGCTTTTTTCATATAAACTGCACCTTGATTATGTTGCATATGTGCTCTGCAGAAAAGAGATAAATTTGGACATCTGCATCCCAGACCTAGATGGTGGGCACTTTGAGGTAGACCCCATACACTTTGATGCATGACGCTGACATCCCCCACAGACAACCAGTCAATACTCCTGCAGGTTCCAGATGCCTGAGTGGGGTGGGGCGTTCCAAGTCAGAGCATGCTCAATGGACCCATGGACCCGACCCTGCCACAGGTGGGATAAGGGTGTGATAATGATGATGATGATGTTGCACTGTATTGAACACCAGCTGTCTTCATCATGAGCACAACAGATCATCGTCATCATCACCACACCCCTATCCCCACCTATGGCATGGTCAGGTCTGTTGGTTCTAGCCCTCCACCCCATCTATCTCCCACCAGGCTCCCATCCACCCCAAACACTGTCATATGCTTACAGACCACATGCTCCCATGTCTGCTTTGGCCTCTCCCTGCCTTAGTGTACTCATTCATACTCATTCCTGATTCTCAAGGCTCTAGACACCCCACTAATGTTCCAAAGCATTTGCATCTCAGTTACTTGCATTCTGCTGATGTAGCTCTTCCTCACTGCCAAACACTGATCCATATAGCACCACATGATGAACATAACAGACAGATCACAAAACTAAATTAGAAAATTCACAACACGAAAAACATACTGGTCACTGTGTATTGCATGAAGTTGGTGTTGAATGCTCGACAATATCTGTATACAGTGTCCAAAAATGCAGTACGAAATTATAAAAGGGGCATAAGTCGTGCATAATATGAGAAGCATAATATGAATGGTGACTCAGTAACTCCGTCAGTGGTTCTAGGTTAGATACTGGACTGAGGTGGTTGGGCTGCTTTCAGACGATAAGGATGCCACAAGTGCACCTTCCTTCAGATGAGAAGTAAATCCCTGGTCCCATGTGGTGTATGATGGCCTTTCCACATAAAAGAATCCTCTACAACACAAAGGGTAGATGAGGCAAAATTCCCAGGTGTAGGATCTTCCCCTGAAGTCGGTGGAATTCTCCAACGAATGGTACAGCAAAGCACAACCTTTGTGTCAATTCTGATTGGGGGCACTCCAGTCAGGCATCTGGAACACGCAGGGATATTGGCTGGGTTGTCTGTAGGGGATGCTGGTTTCACACGTCAAATTGTCCGGTACCTTAAAGTGTCTGGGGTCTACTTGAAAGTGTCCAGCGGGACACTTTAAGGCAATTTTTGAGTACCTCAGAGTGCCCACCATCTAGGTCCAAATGTAGATGCCCGAATTTTCTGCAGAGCACATATGTAACGTCAATCAATGCACAATTTCATCAAAATACACTAACTGGGTAATGCAAAATGGTCGAGACACTTTGAGGTACTGTATGTGTTAAATTACCTCAAAGTGTCCCCCCCCCGGACACATTGAGGTACCTCGGGACACTTTGAGGTATAACACAAGTCTACCCCACTCTACTAACACCAGATTATGCAACCAAAACAGATTTTGGGAGGTAAATTAATATTTTGTCGGTTATTTATTGCATGGTGCTGTACCACTGCATAACTCTTAAAACAAGTGTTACGTGCCTGTCATACTTTAACCTTTCTGGACAGAAGACTTCATGCTGGTTTAATGACAATGTAATTATTAATTAAACTTTGTGATGATGATTCTACCAAATTTTTATACAATTCATGGTATTGAGAAACACTGTTCTGCAGCTGTTTCAGAATTAGCATCATTAACTAGCAAGTGGTTTTCTAATTCACCACAAAAACGAAGACCAGCATGAATCGGATTAGCTGTGAGGGGGCCTGGTCTTTCTTGAATATCATTTTCACTTTTGGGATCAGCTACTGCAGCTAAAGTTAGTTTAGTAGTATCATTGTCATTTAAGACATCATCCACCAGAAGTTCTTCTATATCATCATGGTTAAAAGTGTTTAAATTACCTCCAAAAGAAGTTTTAATTCTAGAGCATGTTCAGTGGACCTGCAGACCCGACCCTGCCACAGTCGGGGTAAAGCCCACCACACATGATCAGTTTGGTTTGTCAGTTCGGTGTGTGCACATCGATGTGTTCAATTTGGTGTGAAGGAATGAATTGCCCACACACGATCAGTTTAGTGTGTCACGTACTTATGTTCCTTTTTGTTAAACGTCATTTGATTGTCCGCATCAACCAGTAATTCTATCGTTACCATGGTACAATTTTTTAATTATGACGCTTATCCATGTTTGGGCATGTGCAGAACAAAAAAAGTGAACAATTGATGTGAGCAACCCCACCTCTATGGGAGCACCCCATCATATATTCTCAAACGTGGTGGCGCTGTGGTCATTATCGGATCGTATTGAATTATATCGGATCGCTTGTGATTCATCATGACGTATTGGCAAATACATCATCACGACCGCCAACATTTAAAAAACTTTGCAAGGCATTTAAAAACCACGTACTATTTTGCTTTTTTTTCTAAAAAAAAAATCTCCAAAAATGGCTCCTGGAAGAAGATGTGTTTTAAAAAGTTGCCCAGGAACATCAGAGAAGCGATCTATTTTTTGTTTCCAGTAAAGGATGTAGAAAGGTAGGTGTAATTGCATGCATTTGTAATTAAAATAAATTATGAATAGCAGCACTTATGCAGAATACACCCCATCATATATTAATCACTTGCATGGAAGTAATTAAATTTTAATACAGTTAGTGGAATTCTATTATATTTATTTTTAATTTTGAAGAATTTTTAGTTATTTAGTTTTACCAATAAGCTTAACCCAGGGATTCCCAACCCTGTGCCTGCAGGTACATATGCACCCGTCTGTGGACTGCTTAGTCTTATGTATGACTTTTTGGGTGTGTAGTAGGCTCTGAGTTCCTTTTTATGGATAGCAATGCTTGCCCAAATAGGTTGGGAACCCCTGGCTTAGCACTATACTGGTAACTTTTTGAATGTAAACAAGTAAACACAGTGGCTGGAAAACATATATGGTGTATACTGCATAAGTGCCAGGGGCAGATCAGGGGGAGAACTTAAATTGTGCACCCCAAATATGTTTAAAAATATTTGGAATCCCTTACAAGTTAGCATTATTAACAGGGCCCCTGCTGCCCCTATGTCAATGCCCTATCTTCAGCAGTTTAGTCGTGAGCGGCGAGTTGCATTGGACACACCAGTTCTCGTCTGATCACAGAAGTTAAGCAACACAAGCCCAGTTAGTACTGACATGGGTGGTCGCTCGGGAAAGCTGGGTACTGCTAATACCCAATAATCGTCGCATTAGTGTAGTGTAGTGTCTGTGCAGTATATGCATCAGACCTACACAATGGATGGGTCTCTAATGACCTCGTAGTTGACGGGACCTTAAACTCCAACAAACAAGCAGTTTAGTCAACTGCAGATTGGACTGGCAGTATAGAAAAGGGAATAGCAAATGCACTGAGGGGGGAGCAATTGCTTTATTTCTCCCCCTGGATCCACCCCTGATAAGTGCCTTATTGACATGTGAACCATTTGCTCTATTCAATTACTTAGTGATCACTATGATATGATTTACTAGGTTTTGCATGGGAAAAAAGGCTTGAAATTCACATGCAATGTGTATACACAATGTCTACTTTTACTTTTATCATACATTGTCTTCATTACAGATGTAAGAAGTGGGTACAGTTTTCAATTATCTGCAAGGGAAGATGTGAACAGGATAGCATCTTCAGACCTGCCACCAGCATGGTACACAGGAAGGAGATTGGACCTCTACTCAGGATACTGATGCTTAGTTGGTTTTAATCGTTGTATTCTGTTGTTAGTCATAGTATGTTTGTAGTTTTTACAGGTTTTGCTGCCCCTGTTTTTTCTGTGTCATTAAATTTTATGTCAGTTTATTTCTGTTGGTATTGTAATTATTTGTCCTTCATGAACGTCACAAAAAAATATAAAAAAAAACAACGTGCACATCAACTGGGATTTGATCCCAAAGCACATCACACAATAAAGCAGTAGCCAAGTGCCTTACTTACTACGCCATTTCATCTGACACATTTTCTGCCAAAAAATAGCGGTTTTAACTATGCTTTGCTGTTTAATTCTAATACTCAAAACGTGGTGGCGCTCTTTTTAGGTTGAATTTCTCAACCTCAGGTGAGGCTTCTTTATATATATATATATATATATATATATATATATATGCTCTGTGCACACGCTCAATTCGGATTGACGTCAGTCCGAATTGATGCACCGATGTGATAAAATTTCTTCACACCATCAGTTAAAATTTTTGGTGTGAGCAAAACCTTTTTTTTGCACACACACATCAGTTTGGTGTGTGCACACCAAACTGATCGTGTGTGGCGGCCTTAAGAGTGTGATGATGATGGTATGATTGTGGTGTCATGTATAAGTGCAGAACCTCCTATTGTGTATGCTAATTTCTCACAGACTAAGACTTCCTTGACTAGCTAATACCATGTTCAGTGGATTTTATCAGTGCCTTGGGCCTTAGACTGACTATACTTCCAGAACAATCATACAGTATGCATATTTGAACAATTTTTTTAATCAAATGGAAACTGCACAACATCAAAATCTCATAAAAAAAACCGCATAAAAAGACCCAACTGCTTAGTTTTAAAAAAAAAAAATATTTAAAGCACAGTGTGAATAATTTGCCCAAATGATTAGTTGTATTTTGCCAATATACGACTCTCACACATAAACATATGCCTAAAATGGCATATCATTATATGTCCAAGGCGGCCAATGAAAGGCTCTGAAAATAATAGGATCCATATCTGGAAATAGTCGTCATCATAAGCCTTTATCCCGCCTGTGGCAGGGTGGTATCTACGAGTTCTTATCCTCCACTCCCCCCAGTTTTAACCCCCACCAGGCTCCCCTCCACCCGTTTCCATGTCTTCTTCTACCACCTGCTACCACGCCCGTTTTGGTCTTGCCCTACTCCTGGTGCCAACAATCACCTGCAGTCCCATAATGGAGAGAATAACTTCCTCCTCATCACATGCCTATACCACCTCAACCTACTTTCTCTAATCTTTTCTGCTGTTTCCCACCCCCAAGCTACCATTAATGTTTTGGATGCTCTTGGCTTGTTACACCTCACTGATGTAGGACAACATTCACATCTCAGCCACTTGCATTCTCCTTTCATGGTTCTTCATGACTGCCCAACACTCTGAGTCATACAGTTGGCCTAACGACAGTTCTGAAAACTTTGCTATCAATTTCTTGGAACCCAATGGTCATGCAGGACTTCACTTGCCTGTGTCCACTTTAGCCATTTATATGGGGAAATACTATAGAGGCTAAATTTATTTTCACAGACCACTAAACGAACTTTTAATTCTGGGATGCAAATCCATGCAGGACGGAGAGCTGAAAATCCGGGACGAATGGTCACCCTAGCCTATTGAGGTCCTCCTTCACTCTTCTCATTACATGTCCATACCACCTCAACCTACCCTCCCTCATTTTTCCGTGATGTCCACCACCACCAGGCTACCCAGCATTCACATCTTGGCTACTTGCATTCTATGAGTATGGCTCTTCCTCACTGCCCAACACTTCACCATATACCATACATTGCTGGTCTAACCATTACACTTCGTTTGTAAAACTTCGTTTTCAACTTCATTTGGACCCTCCTATCACACATGGCTACACTTGCCTGTCTCCATTTCAACCATCACCGATTGAGTCTGGCGCTCCATGACCACCTTGCTTCAAAAATGTCAAAGTGAGGGATTCATAGCAAGGTTACACAGTTGGTAGGGACCTACCTGCAG
>JAAFCE010006949.1:1053371-1070071 GCA_013389805.1 Trigoniulus corallinus
CTAAAGCTCGCATATATTATGTGAATACGTTTATATGTCCATAGGGGGTGTTGCAACCCCAAAAACCCCATCCTGGATCCATGCATGCCTACCTGCATGGTAGGCATCAGCATCCTTTTTTAATGCCATCAGAGGAGAATGGAGATGCTTTATGTTAATGATATAGGACTTGATAGATATTAAATCCTTTGTTGAGAAATTTGCAGATGACAAATGCATTGTAAGAATGGTGGAAGAGGGATTAACTTCCTGTGCAGAACTGTAACAGGACTTAAATATTTTTGACTCAGGTAGAAGATGGGTGTTGCCATGAAATCTGTGCAAATGTAGCTTTCTTAAGATATTCAGGTCTTGGAAGAATGCAAAGAAGAATATCCAATATTGAATAAACCCTAAAGTCCCAGTGACCCTATGCGTCTTAAACTTCATCACATCTTTCTGATCAAGTTGACTGGCATGGTGGCACAGAAGCCAGCAGTACAGGCTCCATCCCAGGAAGAGTAATACCCAGGCTGGTTAGATCATCCAAACACCACATACAGGTGGTTAAAAGCACCTGGGTCAGGGGGAGACCAAAGCAAATGTGGGAGTGGGAGCAGGGAGCATGGTAGTGTGAGGAGTGGACAGGGACCTGGTGGGAGATGTGTGGTAGTGGAGCGCTACAGCCTGCAGACCCAACCCTGCCACAGGCAAAATAAGGGTATGATAATGATATTTTATCAGACCATTTTATCATACTTTGGCATCTTTTTATATAGCCAGACATTTACATTTAAGATTTTACCTTCTAAAGGCTTTGCATATAGTCAGAATATTTGGAGGCATGATATTAATACAAAATAAATTCATCTAAATATTTGGCTAAATTCTGGGGTTGAGAAAAAAATTTTTTATTTTCGAAAAAAAAAAAGAAAATGTGAAGGTCTGATATTTTCCTAAACCTTCAAACCTTCAACATCTTTAAACCTTCAACCTCTTAAAACCCTTCAACCTCTTTAAGGCTGCCTACAGACGAACGACTGACGACAAACTACAAATTTGTAGGCGAGTCATCACTGTTAGTCGTCGTCTATTTTGATGCACATAGAAACAATTAGTTTGTCGTTCAGTGTCGGTCAGAAAATGGAACATGCTCCGTCTTTTTTGTCGTGGTTGCATTTCTGTCATTCGTCTGATTATCCCCATTGAAATGCATTGGTTGCATTTCCACTGACAATTTTGTAGGTGACGATTGTCGTTCGTCTGTCTTCAGCCTAAACCTTCAACCTCTCAAAAACCTCAACTTTTTAAAAACCCCTATTTTCAATTTTGGACTGTCCTACCTTTTACCTCCCATGTGTCATCTTTTGTGGCAAGCAAAATAGTAGTATGAGTCTGTCTGTAGCCTATCATCATCATACCCTTCTCCCACCTGTGGCAGCGTTGGGTCTGTTGGTTCTTATCCTCTACTCCCACCTATCCCCCACCAAGTCCCCCTCCACCCCACACGTCTCCATGTCCATCTTCACCACCTGCTCCCTCATCCATTTGGTCTTCCCCTACCTCTGGGGCCCCCAATCACATGCATACCCATAATGGACCTAATAAGTTCCTCCTCCTCTTGCCTCATTATATGCCGATACCACCTCAGCCACTTCTCCCTCATCTTTTCCGTGATGTCTCCCACCCTCAAGCTACCTCTAAAGTAATTATTTTGAACTCTGTCAGTTCATGACACCCCAGTCATGTAGTGCAGCATTCACATCTCAGCCACTGTTCTCCTTTCATGGATCTTCCTAACTGCCCAACAGTCTGAGCCATAGAGCAAAATGGGCCTAAAGACTTCTGTAAACCTTGGCTTTTAACTTTATTGGGACCCAGCGGTCATACAAAACTCCACTTCAGCCATCCAGCATTAATCCTATGGGTCACGTCAGAATCTATCTCCCCATTTATCTGGAAAACTGATCCCAAATAATGAAACTTTTGCACCACGTGTATACCCTTACTGCCACACAGGATCTCACCCCTTTCCCCTGGCCACTAAAATTGAAAGCTAGGTACTCTGTCTTCTTCATGTTTACTTTAAGACCCCCCCTCTTTCCATTGCTGTCTTAATGTCTTGTAGGCCCTTTGTGCATCCTCTTTGGACCTCTCCAGCTTTCCCACATCATCAGCAAATACCAGGCACTGTGGGGCGCATTCCCCTATTCCTGTCAGCAGCTCATCCATTACTAGAGTGAATAGATATGGACTAAGTGCTGACCCTTGGTGCACACTCACCTGCACATCGAAGCATGCAGTGTTTCCCCATGCTGTTCTCACCCTAGCAATGCAACCTTCATACATATCCTGCACTATCTGGATATGGCCTTCATCAACCCCTTTCTTCCTTAAAACACTCCATACTACCTGTCTCGGGGCACTATCATACCATAATTATTCTAATAAATGGTGCACCATTTATTTTTTGAAAGGCCTTTTTTTGTTGTGCCGTTTATTGGATGGCGCCGTTTATTATTTGTTTTTAATTTATAAATGGAAACTTTTTAGCTGGACAAGTTGATTTCATTAATTTTGATTTTTCCTGATGCCACTCTCGCATCTGAATTTATTGGCAAAATGAAATTGAGAAAAATAACACAGGTCTGTGATGAAAAAATTGTCTTCAAAACAATTATTGTTTTTTACAGTTTTAAGGATGCTGATTACTAGAAAAATTCTAATTCTAATTCAATACACTGCAAGCAGCTCTTTGGCCAATATGGCAGTGGAGAGACTAACTCTCAATCCTTCTGATGATACTCTAATACTCCTAAAACCCTTAACTATAATTCAGGTGCCTCCCTTTTCACAAAAGTAACAATGGCAGGCTTTCCTTTGATGAAGCCTTCCACCCTATCCTCCCCAAGACCACTCCATTGCTGAATGACCCTTTGCCAAAATGACCAGTAGTATGAGTCTGTCTGTGCCCTAATCTCTTTCAATTTATATTGATGATCCTTTCACACCATATACTGAGCAGGAGACACACTTCCAGCCAGAGGTCCATTACGTCCCAGCAGCAGCAGTCTGGTAAACAGACTAATGCTGCTAAATATACGCCTCTGGCTTAGTGTCTCCCACCCGAGTTCCCTAATCATGGCAGACACGCTCTCCCTGTTAGAAAACCTGTTGAGTACAATCCTTGCTGCCCTCCTTTGGATCCTTTCAACCTCCCAAGATAAGTCCTGCCTGAATGGGAAACAAATTGGACTGCCATACTCCAAAATTGGGTTACCATTGAAATGTATGCTGTTTCTTTTACCTCTTTTGAGCTGTCCCCAAGAACCCTACTAATCAGATGGAGGAATTGTCCAGCCCTTCCAACCACTTTACCAATGTGATCCTTCCAATTTCCTTGATTATTTAAGATAACTGCAAGGTGTTTATTATTTACAACCCTCTCAACCCTAACTCCACCTATGTGGTAGTCAAAATCTAGTAACTTCTTAGATAGAGATATTGTGAGTATTCTACACTTCTGCAGGTTTAATGGCAATTCCCATTTTACACACCAATTGTATATCCTGTCTAGATGCTGTTTTAATTGCACACAGGATGATAATCCATCATCTAATACCTGAGCAGCACATGTGTCATCTGCAAATAGTTCAAGGAAGGAATTAATATCCCTATGTCATTCGCATAGAGAATGAACAACAAAGGACTCAATACACTTCCCTGAGGGACCCCTGACGTGACTGGTATCCATTCAGATGCACTACCCTTGAAAATGACCCTCTGTTGTCTATCAAGCAAATGGATTTTACCCATTGAACAACATTACTATGTATTCCTAAGTTGGACATTTTTGGGACCAGCTTATCATGAGGAACCATGACAAAAGCCTGTTCAAAGTCCAAGAATACAACATCAACCTGCTTTCTGCTATCCAAAGCCTTTTGAATGTAATCCATCCAACAACCCATTTGGGTGTCACATGACCTCCCTTCCCTAAACCCATGTTGGTTATTACTAAGTATGCCCTTCTTTTCCAGATATCCCATTATAGATGAGAATATGATATGCTCAAAAATCTTGGATACAGCACTTGTTAATGAAACTGGTATATAGCACCTTGGGTCTGTCACATCCCCTGACTTGAAAAAAGGGCACCACATTAGCTAGTTTCCATGATGATGGAATAATGCTTGTGTCCAATGATTTTTTAAATATTTCCACCAAGTAATAACTAATAATCCCAGAAAGTCATTGCAAAATAAATGGCGAAATGCCATTGGGGCCCACAGCCTTATTTACTGGTAATTTTATTAGCAGTTGCTTGATTCCCACTCTAGTGATAATAACCTCATCCATTCCTGCTGGCAAATCCCTGTCATATTCTGGCTGGGAGTCATATTCTTTTTGAAAATGTGTCATTAAAAACACTGGCAATCGTAAGACTATCCTTGACTAAATTTCCTGACCCATTCTTAACCACTGTATCCCTATTGCCCTATATCCCTATAGCTTCAGAATCTACCTTCAGAATATAACCTGTCATTTATCCATTTGGCCTTAGCTGTAGTTAGTCTTCCTTTATCCTTTCTTTTAATAACAGGACAAAACATAACTCTAGCTTTAGGTCTGAATCTCCTAACCTCCTTGGCTATATCGATAATACCCTTAAGAACTTCAGCAGCAAGTTTATCTCGGTTTATGTTATTTGACGCTATTTGTAATACTGTCATACAATCGTCCCTTTCCCCTTTCATTATAGTCTCAATCCTATTCTTTATGTCCATTAATTTTTCTATCATGTACAGTTAAATTCAATTCATTGGGTGTGCTACCCAATAATATAAAAATCAGTTATCAAAAGTAAAACAAATTTTAGAAAGTATTTTTTTGCAGGCCTGTGTAATCAATGGTTCTTTTAAAATTTAAATCCTTACCCTAGATTCAGATAACTGTAGAGCAGTGGTTTCCAACCTTTATGCTACTGCGCCTCCCTAAAAATTTTTTTCCTCCATCCCTCCCTGTCTTTTAATGGATGATGTGTGTGTCATCGAACATGCATATTTACAGTATTTTTATATCAAATTACTAATTTACCTACATCTAATGCATCAAAATGTAATGCAAGGGTGGGTGTTGTTTATTGGCATAACTCTTTTCTGACTATTAACTGGTTCAATACAGTGATACCTCAACTTACAAGTGTCATAACTTATGAGTTATTCGAGATATGAGCTGTCACTTGGTCAATTTGTTGATTTGAGATGCGAGCTAAAATATGAGTTACGAGTGAGCTTCACACACCACCAATAATTAGCAATCTCCAAGAAAGTTATCTACCTCTGCAAGCCCTTCTCATCATGGGTAATGCATCTGCTCACTCACCAAACCTCGAAGACACCTCCTGTCTTGCAGCCTATGAGCCAGCAGGTGAACTCCAATTTCAAGAAATTCTTCACCAAGCACATGTTCTGCCTCTGCTTTGATGTGAGTCTCACAATTATAGATATGGCCTGGCAGGGTGTTACAAGAAGGACTTTGACCTCTGCATGTAAGAATCTGTGTTCTGAGGCTGTGTCTAAATAGGGTATTAAATGATTGGAACAAAAGTGGCAGTGGTAGAGGAGATTGTGTCCCTTGGAAAGTGCATGGGCTTGAAGTTTGCTGAAGGACATGTCACCAAGACTCATAACGTCGCAATCTGCAGGAATTATAGCACGGGAAAACAAGTAAAAATCAATGATATATCTTTGATAATGATTTTAAACAATATATATATATAGGGTGTTTGGGGGCTGGAATGGATTAAAGGCATTTCAATTAATTTCTATGAACAAAAATAATTTGACATATGAAGCTCAATCACAGAACGAATTAAACTCCTAAGTCGAGGTATCACTGTATTTGGTTTTCATTGCAGCCAGTGCCAAAAAGCCCATTTCAAATGAATAATATGCTACAAACGGTAGAAGGACTTGCATTGCTTTGCAGTACAATGATTCATACTCTTTACTGGCGCCTCCCCTGGCAGTAGTCCGTGCCTCCCCTGGCAGTAGTCCGTGCCTACCCTGGGAGTTGTGCCTCCCAGGTTGGAAACCACTGCTGTAGAGGTTTAGCCACAGGACGATTACTATCATTCTGAACTGCAGAAATTGCGAATAATTTAAATGCTAAAGAATTCTTTCTCTTTGAAACTTTTCTTTCAACAATATCTGCATTAAAGCTTAGTTTACATGACTGTGACTTATTAGGAAGTTCAACCTATCATGTGAGAAAACTGCAAATTGCATTGCACCAGGGCCACTGACAGAACAGAGAGGAGGTAGAAAATCCCTGGGGTACACCAGTACCTCTGTTCAGGCATGAGCCTGATTCCTTATTGCAGCTTAGTTGTTGTGAAATAGGTCTGACACCATGCAATATTAAAACTGACAAAGCATTAATTTACCTGCCAAAATTTGTATTTTGGTTGTAAAATGTGGTGTTGGAACAGTGGGGTAGGCCGGCATCCCCCCAGAGACAACCAGCCAATATTCCTGCAGGTTCCAGATGCCTGGCTGGGGTGTTCCCAGTCATAGCATGTTCAATGGACCCACGGACCCAACCCTGCCACAGGCTGGATAAGGGTGTGATGATGATGATGCCAGTACCCCTGTGTAGCATTAAAGGGTTAATCATTAAAAAATTCAAGTTAACGTGCATGATCACTTCCAGCTGAAAGGTGCACTGGTTATTGGAGGGCGCCGTTTATTTGAATAATTATGGTATGCCTTCTCCAGGTCAATGGATACTGCATGGAGGTCCTTCTTTGCTTCTTTCTTTCTTGGGTTCCATGGTGGACATACCTGGCATAAACCCAAATTGGTTTCCCCAGACACTAGTTTGGTCTCTGAGGTGACGTTCTATGACTCACTCCAATAGTTACATAGAATGGCTCATTAGCTTTATGCCTCTATAGTTTTCACAGCCCTGGGCGTCACCTTTGCCCTTGAACAATGGAACTATCCAACTATCTCACCATTCTGATGGCATCCTGTCACCATTTGCTAACTTATTAAAAAGCTTCCCCAGCCAAGTAATTCCTGCAGTCCCTAAGGTGTGCCAAACGCTGATGGGGATCTTATCTGGGCCAATGGCTTTGTCACCTTCCATTTTTTGAAGGGCTGTGACGATTTCCTCCTTCACCCTGTCCACTGCCTGAGGAGTGTTTGGGTTGGTGTCTGTGACTGTTGTGCAGGTGGCAGTATTTAAGAGGCCATGGTAGTATTCCTCCCACCTTTTGATTATCTCTGCTGGTTGGAACAGGACCCTACCATTTGTATCCTTCACCATTATAGCCCCGGTAACATCATTACTAGTTCTATCCCTGGTCTTGGCCAGTCTAAATCTACTTTCTCACCTTCCCTTGTCCCCAACTTTTCATATAATGCCTCATACTTCTGGTGGTTGGCCAGGGCTATGGTCCTCCTGGCATGTTTCTTTGCCTGAACATAATCTGTCTTGGAGACCTGATAACCTATTTCCCTCCACCTATGGAAAGCTACCTTCTTTAGTTTGATTGCAACTTCCACCTCCTCATTACACCACCATGTCTGCCTGCCATGATATGTTCCTCCTACTCTACCCGTACCTAACAGTGCATCTCCACATCTCCTAATCTTCCTAGCAACCCTGTCCCACATGGCATTTGCTGACCCATCCCAGTCCCAGTTGACCTTGCTGAGAACCTCCTTCTGGAATGCATCCATCTTGGTGGGGACGTCCACCACCTAATAACTGATTCTCCCTTCCAGGTATGTCTCCTAACTGTCCCATTTCATCAGTAATTCTATCATAAGCAGCTTATGGCCACTATCTTTCTGAAAGTCCTCACTGGGTAGTGCCCAGCAATCTTGGATCTCTGCTCTATGCTGCTTCCTAACCATGAAAAAACCCTATTTGGGACCTCCCCTGTGATGACTGAAAAGTGATTAGGTGTTTTTTTCCTTTTCTTAAACCACGTATTGGCTAATGCAAGGCCATGTGCTCTTGCTGTGTCAAGGACCTTCTGCCCCTCAAGGGTGATTGTCCCATACCCACATCCCCCATGCACCTCCTCATATCCCAGACCATCCTTACCCACATGTGCATTAAAGTCACCACCAATAATTAGCTGCTTATTTCCCATGCCCTGTCTAATTGTGCTGTCAACTGACTGAACCACTTTATCAAAATCCTTCCAAAAATCTGCTTTTATTGTGTCTCCCAGGCCTGTTTGGGGGGCATATGCACTTATGAGGTGGAGTTCTATACCCTGCCAAAGTACAGTCACTAACATTAACCTACTGCTAATTCTCCTAACTGAAGTAATCCCCTGTTGCAATTCACTACTTAATATAATACCCACCCCATTTCATCTCTCTTTGCTACCTGAATAGATCAGCTTGTATCCCTCACCCAGGTTTCTTGATCTATTACCCTTCCACTTTGTCTCCTGGAGGAATGCAATGCTGATCCTTCTATGCTTTAGGGTTGCAACCAGTTTCCCAGTTTTCCCTGAGAGGGTCTGCACATCCCACAGTTTTCCCTGAGGGTCCCCACATCCCACAGTCCCTAGTCTTAGCCTAGCCCCATATTTGATGTAACAGTACTGACAGGGGGCACCCCAGTCAGACATTCAGAACCTGCAGCAATAGTGACAGGGCTACCTGTGGGGAGGGGTGTCGTCCAACCCCACAGAAGACACCCATTAATTGTTTTATCATTGCCAAGTGAATGGAGGTCTCACACTCATCTGAAAAATCACCACCTGCCCTCTATGCAAAAGGGATTCAGTTCTACTACTGCATGCCCCCAGCAGGCAACATAACCAATATCAGAAACAATACTAACCGTTCAGTGCTACAGTTACTTGAAGTAACACAAGTAGTGCGGTCGGGTCACTGTGACCCGACCATGTTTAAATTACCCAAAACAACAGAAAATGGGCAAAAATACTTTAAAGTGATTAAAACTTTAAAAATTTAAATAATGTCATTGCTGCAGACTGAATAATAAGTGACTGAATGATTTTTATAATTGCGATTCTGACATTTGAAACAGCAAACAGAATATTTATTAACTGTACTGATGTCCCATCTACTGGGATAAAAATACCTGGATCTTCTAAATAAATTTTCAGTTCTGATATAAATTGGGGAAAAAGGTGCAAGAGGTTAAATTACTTAGTTCATTCGTTCGTTCGTGTTTTAGGGCCCATCAACTTCAAAGGTCATTAGGGCCCAGAAAGACAATCACCATGGTGGGGGGTGTAAGTGGCCATCCCACCATGGTGAAAATAAATAAGGGCAACAGCCCAAAAAAATTAACAAAACAAAAAGGCAACAGCCAAACAAATAAAAGACAACAAGTAAGGGCAAAGGCCAACAACAAACACAAAAAATAGGCAAAAGCCTAAACAGACAAAAATACACAGAAGGCAAAAGCCAAAAAAGAACAAAGATAAAACAGGCAAAAGCCTAACAAACACAGAGATAAAAAGAAAAAGCCAAAACGGATACAAACATAAAGAGGCAAAAGCCAAAACACACAAAAGGAAAAGGCAAAAGCATTAGTATTAGATTTTGTGAAAGAGGCCAGCCTCATTCACAAATACAAGAGAGCTCTCAACTCCCTGGGGGTTATCCCCAAGGGAGTTAGAGAGCTCTGGACTGACCCCCAGTCGGTATTTATGTTCACGGTATCTCTCACAGTAACTGAAGATGTGTGCCACTGTGAGAGGCTCCCAACAGCAGTCACACCATGGTTCATCCTCACCCCGTAATATGTAGGAGTGGGTGAGGAACGTGTGACCGATTCGCAGATGAGCAAGCACAACCTCCTCCCTCCATGACAGGCGGCATGAGGACGCCCAGTGCACTGGGGTGTCCTTCAGGGTGCGGAGTTTGTTGGTGGTCTCCGCAAACCACTGGGACCGCCATTGCCCATGGACAGCCCGCTGCACCAGTGGGAGAGCATCAGAGGAGGGGACAGGAGTGTCAGGAACATCTGGTAGGTGGGCCACCTGACGGGCATGGGCATCAGCCCTCTCATTCCCCATGATGCCAACATGCCTCAGGACCCACATAAACAAAACTGTCTTGCCCTGCTGACGAATCATGAGCAGCAAACTGTGCACACCCTGGACGATGGCATTCCTGCTATACAGGGTGTGCAATAGCTGTAGGGAGGATAGGGAGTCAGACGCAACCACAAAGTGTCCGTGGTTCAAAAACTGGATGAGTTCCAGTGCCCTGTGCAGAGCAGTAAGCTCTGCAGTTAAGACACTGGCGACGCCTTGAAGGCGGCTCCCTATGAGATGACCAGTTGTAAAGACTGACCAACCCACAGAGGTGCCATCCTTTGACCCATCCATGTAAACAAAAACATGGCCCCGATAGGTCAGAGAGAGACGTCCAAACTCTTGCTGGTACACTGACCTATCGGTACTGGCTTTGGGGAAGGCAGTGAGTGTCAAATTAAAAATCGGCTCAGGTACTGTCCAGGGCGGCACAGAGGCTGGTAGTACAGGCTGCACCCTAGGCAGGGTCACACCCAGGCCAGTGAGACCATCCATCCACTGCATGCCAAATGGAGTGGGAACCCCTGCCCGGTGATCAAATGGTCGTCGCAGAGTGCGACTGGGCATGTAGGGTGCTGTGGCTGACCTTTCAGCTGCAAAATATATGCAGCTGCTAAGCACTGCCACCTTACAGTCAGTGGCGGCTCACCGGATTCAGCATAAAGGCTGAGCACGGGACTTGTGTGGAAAGCCCCAATGGACAACCGGATGCCAGCATGATGAACTCTGTCCAGCATCCGGAGAGTAGATGGAGCGGCCAGGCCATAAACACTACAGCCATAGTCGAGTCGTGATCGAACGAGTGATCGGTATAATCAAAGCATCACCGTTCGATCTGCCCCAAAACCAGTTCCCTGCAGGCACAGCAGAATATTAAGGGAGTGAAGGCACTTAGCCCTGAACTCCTTCAAGTTTGGGATCCATGTCAGACGGCTGTCAAAACGGAGACCAAGAAACCGGGCTGCCTCTACAACTGGGAGGAGGTGCCCATTCAGGGTAAGCTGAGGCTCAGGATGAAGCCCTCGCCTAAGACAGAAGTGCATGACTGTTGTTTTCACAGGGGAGAATTTATAGCCACGTGAGGTGGTGAACTCATTGGCACTATTGAGTGCCAGTTGCAGCTGACGCTCAATGCCATGCATTGTGGGACCTCAGTACCAGATGGAAAAGTCGTCCACAAATAGGGACGGTTGTACCAGGGGGTGAATGGAGGAGGGAAAACCGTTCACCGCAACAGCAAAGAGCGTCACACTGAGGATGCTCCCCTGTGGGACACCATTCTCCGGCAAAAAGGCGGACAAGTAGGTGTTACCCACACGCACTCTGAAGGTTCGGTTGGACAAAAAACTATGGAGGAAGAGGGGCAAATTACCCTGAGCCCCCACTGGTGCAAGGTCTCAAATATGCCATGGCGCCATGTGGTATCATATGCCTTCTCCACATCAAAGAAGATAGCCAATAAGTGCTGTCGGTGGAGAAAGGCCTCATGTACTGCTGTCTCCAGTGAGATCAAATAATCCACCAGACACCTGCCTGCACGGAAGCCACATTGGGCATTGGCAAGAAAGTTGTGCCATTCCAGATACCACACCAGGCGCCAGTTAACCATGCGTTCCATGGTTTTACACAGACAGCTCGTCAAAGATATGGGCCTGTAATTCGTGGGTAGGGTACTATCCTTTCCAGGTTTTGGGAGGGGAATGATGATAGCCTACCGCCAGCCTACAGGGATGTCGTGCTGCTGCCAAATATAATTAAAAACCTCAAGGAGGTAAGAAAGACCATTCTCAGGTAGATGCCGTAGCAATTGGTAATGGATGTTATCAGGACCGGGTGCAGTATCCTGGGCCCGTGCTAGAGCTGCCTTCAGCTCCCAAGGGGTAAATGGGTCGTTATACCCCTCAGCAACACCACCAGAGAAGTTAATTGGAAGGCGTTCTGCAGCTTCTTTCTGTTTGATGAAAGCTGCAGTGTAGTGCTGGGAACTGAAGATGGCTGCAAATGTCCTTGCCAGCTCCTCAGCCACCTCACAAGGCAGAAGTAAATGTCTCCCTTGCACAGGAGACCAGAGCCACAGGATTGTAAGAACCTTCCCTGGATTTTTCTCAGCTTTTCCCAGACATTCTTGGATGGCGTGTGGTGGGTAAGCAAGGAGACATACTCACTCCATGAGGAGCATTTGGCCTCCTTGATTACCCGTCGTGCATATGCCCGGGCTCTGAGGTAGTTGACACGATTGGCATCAGTTGGATGAGACTGGAAGAGGCGAAGTGAGCCTCTGCGGGCCGAATTGCACTCCGACAGTCCTCCATCCACCATGGCACCTGTGCCCGGGGAGGGTTACACGAGCTCTGGGGAACAGATGCCAATGCTGCCCTGATCACCACCTCTGTGAAGTGGCTCACTAGATCATTGACCCCATCAAAATCATGCAGTGGGCGAAAGTGGATTCGATGAGGAAACTCCTCCCAGTCTGCCCGATGCAAACACCACTGTGGTGGTTGTTGGGGCAATGCCCCACTTCCACTGCTAATCCTGATGGGGAAGTGGTCACTTCCACAAGGGTCAGACAGAACCTCCCATTGCAGACCTGGCGCCAACCCAGGAGAGCAGATGGAGAGGTTGATACAGGAAAGACCACCAGTGGCAGTCATCACATGTGTGGGGGCACCTGTGTTGAGGACAATGAGGCCATTGTGTGACACCCATTATTCCACAAGGAGCCCTCAGGGGTTGCGACTGTCTGAGCCCCATTGGGGGTTATGGGCATTAAAATCTCCCATAATCAGAAAGGGTCTGGGAAGCTGGGCTGTGAGGGAGTCAAGGTCTGCCCATGGGATATCAATCCCAGGGGGCAGGTAGAGGGAACATAGAGTGGTGGGCACATTCAGTTGCAGTGAAACTGCCACGGCTTGGAGAGGCGTCTGCAAAGTCACTGGGATGTGCATGCATCCACTCCGGATAAGGATAGCCACCCCTCCCAAAGGGTGGTTTCCCTGCTGCCGGGTGTCTGCATACATGTTGTAGCCCCGTATCGAAAGTGGGGTATCATTTCGGCAGAGGATCTCCTGGAGGGAGATGCAGACGGGGTTGTGCCGTGAGATCAGCATTGTGATCTCGTCCCTCTTGTGGGAAAAACCTCGACAGTTCCATTGAAGGAGATTCACGATTAGGTGGTTTTTGGAGGTTTATTTCTATTCCTCCCTTTTTTCTGTCCCACAGCAGAGAAAGAAGGGGTGCCCACAACTGGGTCTCGCTCCTCCATCTCAAAGGAGGAATCCCCATCATGCCCCAGTTGGGACATGCTGCCACTCAGTGCTTTCTACTGTTGGCTGAAGAGCTTGGGAGGACGAACCAAAGACACGTGCCCCACTGTGGGGGTCCCTGGTTTCTTCCCTCCTCTCTCACCCATCACCACCACTATGGAGGGGGCCAGCTGGGCTGAGCCAGGAAGGGGGCTGCTCAAAGCAGATGTCTCTGTTTGATGAGAGGCATCTGTGGCCTCCAAGGAGGCTGGGCCACAGGCAGTGATGGAGCCAGAAGAAACCTCTTGCATTGGATCGGGATCTGTCCGGCAGCCAATGCTAGCACAGACCAGTATCCCATGGACCCTGCGGGCCTGAGTGGGCAATAAACGGATGAGTGGGGGGAGTTGTGGAAGTATGTCCGTCTGGGTGCAGACAGATGACACAGCAGCCTCCTTTGCAGCACCTGCATAGGACAAGCCACGACTTGGCGTCCCTGGCAAGGCTAGCAGCCACTGCGCATCTTGAAAACTGATACCCTTCTTGACACACAATTCCTGGATAGCACGTTCCTGCAACCAGGTGGGGCAATCTCAAGAAGAAGTGGGGTGGTTTCTCTTACAGTTGGTGCAATAAGGTGCAGTCTTACAAGGCTCAGGGGAATGGTCTCACTGCCCACAAGTGCCACACATGGCCCTGGCAGAACAGGAATCCTGGCCAATACCATACCTTTGGCACTTGAAGCAGCGAAGGGGGCTTGGAATGAAAGGTCGTACTGGCAAGCAGAGGTAGCCGGCCCTGATGTATTCTGGCAACTTGGGCCTACCAAAGGTGAGCACCAAGGTGTCAGAGAGGTGGGATTCTCCATCCCTTCGAACCAAGGTGCAGTGGACAGCCACCACACCCTGGTCCTTGAGCTCCTCCACTATGTTCTCCTCTGACTCCCCACGTAGGTCAGGGCACTGCACCACACCTCTACTGGTGTTAAGGGTGCGATGGGGTTCGACCACAATGGGGAAATCACCGAGTTTCTGCATTTTAAGCAATGCCTCAATCTGGTGAGGGGCAGATGCCTCCACCAACAAGGCGCCATTGCGAAGCTTCTTGACCGAAGTCACGTCACCAGCAACGCCCTTAATGGCTTTGGCAATAAGGAAGGGTGACGCCTTCCCCAAAGCTGCACCATTCTCCCCAGATATGGAAAGAAACTGGATAGGATAGGAAGAAGGGGTGGAAGGGGATTTAACTGCACCTAAGGCCTCCTTAGATGCAGGGACATGCTTCAGATCAGTGGTGGAGCCCTGCACCTTAAGACTGAGAGGTCGTTGCCTCTTGTTAAGGGCAGGTGCTGATGCAGTAGGAGGCACAGAATCGTTCCGGGGTCCAGACGGCTTACTGGGGGAACGTGGCCTCTTGTTTGGAGCACTACTCGTCTCCACAGGCTTAGCGGCAGTCGGCCCACTAAGTTGGGTGGAACCGAGGCCAATGTCTTCAGGCTCAACACAAGAACAAGTCGCAGAAAGAAAAGAAGAAGACGAAGACAAAGGGGTGGGGTTATTTGATGAGGCCCCCAGCCTCTGTTTTAAAGTTGCCATAATTTGATTAAAGTATGAAGTTTGCTGTCTGCAGGCCTCACCCACCACGGAGCCCAACAAGGGGACGCCCATTCGGGTCGCCAAGGGTGCTCGGACAGGATACCATAAAGGTGGCATAATCCCCAAGTACCAGACCAAAGGCATCGGGGTTGACTGCCAGTCCACTCACGGTAACCCTAGGGGGCATAACCACTTATGCGCCCCTGGCCGATTGACCAAGACCAGGTATCCGCCTTGGCCTCCCGTTTTCCCTGGAAGCTGTGGCCAAAGTGATGTGTTGGGGCTGTGGGCCACAGCCCTAATCCCCGATGTCTGTCAGCCAGACCACAAGTGTGAGGTGGCTCAGAGACATTGCAGGACATGCGCCTCCTCAATCACCAGGATCCGCTTTTCCCAGGGGTGAGGGTCTCCATGGACGGCAAACACGTGGGTAGGTGTTTATTTACAGTCACCTCAGAGAGGGGCCTACATCGACCGAGAACAAGTCAGACCAAACACATGAACGACCACGATGGTAGTATCGTCCTGTCCAGAACACATCATAGACAAAGACGACAGTGGTGTTGTCCTATCTGGGGCAAGAAAAAGTCACCCCTTTTAGTCGCCTCTTACGACATGCAGGTATGCAGTGTGCCTATTCTACCCCGGGTACACACAGGGATAAATTAACTTACGATCAATGTTCCAAAGCAATGGGGAGAGACTAATGTGACCCATAGAATCAATGGTGGATGGTTGGAGTTGATACAGGCAATTGGAGTCCTGCATGATTGGAGGATCCCAATCAAAATGATAGGGGAGTTTTGCAGGGCAATGGTTAAGCCCACTATTTTATATGGATCAGAGTGATGGGCAGTAAGGAACAGCCACGTCAATCGAATGCAAGTAGCGTAGATGCAAACGCTGCAGTAAATGAGTGGGGGGTGTCCAGAGCTGATAGAATTAGGAATGAGTATATTACAGGTAGCCTGGGGGTGGTGGACATCGCCTAAAAATGAAGAATAGGTTGAGGTGGTATATATTAGGTCCATTTCAGGAATGCAGGTGGTCAGAAGCACCCAGGGCAGGGGGAGACCAAAGCAGACGTGTGGGAGTAGGTGGTCCATAGGGGTAGGGTAGTGTGTTGGGTAGATGGGGACCTGGAGAGAGATAGATGGCAGTGGCCGGCTAGAACCCCCAGACCTGAGCATGCCAAAGGCAGGAATGGCATTATGATGATGATGAAATTTTGACAAGGGAAAGTAGGGGAATTTGATAGTTTCATTGGTCTGACTGTTTGGGTGCCAAAAATTTCCATTTTGAGTAAGTAAAATGTTCTAGTGTTCACCATAGTAAAAACTTTAATAACACATTTTTTGGCTTCTTGGAAAAGGACCATATTGCAAAGGGAGGGGCACGTGAGGTGTGTTGTCCCTACAGAAATAGGATAAGCACAAACAGTATAGTCAGGTCAAATACTACGTCAACGAAGTTACACAAATGGTGTGGTCGGGTCAAAACAGCTGTTCTGAAGATAATCATTATTGCAATAAACTTCAAAATAATACATGCTAATATGTAAGTGAAAAAAAAAGGAATTTACGTGAAGGCACAGCCACTTAGTACCACATATTCACATTAAAACTTTGAAATCAAAAATTACCTAGGTCATATAGACCGGACCACAGCACTGAAGGGCTAATAACAATAATGATAACACTAATAACAATAATGTTAACACTAATAACAATAATGTTAACACTAATAACAATAATGATAACACTAATAACAATAATGATAACA
>JAAFCE010006949.1:1070081-1089409 GCA_013389805.1 Trigoniulus corallinus
TGATAACACTAATAACAATAATGATAACACTAATAACAATAATGATATCAACTTAAACAATTAGTTTTGTTGTAGGGGGTTGGTAATTGGCCCCGTATGCAGCATGGTTGCAGACAGTGCATACGATGCACACTGAACCATGCTGTGAATGGCAGAAAATGTTACAAGGTAAGGCTTAAATTGCCAAACATCGCAACTAGTTCCCACCACCAAAAACGGTCACGACATCTATGGCACTACCTTACACTGGAAACATATGGGTTTTGCCTTGAAAAAAAGGCAGGGTTTTACCCTAGAGAAGGCTGAGAATATTTCTGCAAAGGCAAAATTTGCAGAGCTCAAGGAGCCAATTACCACCTAGTCAATTCTGTCTGTGCCCTAATTTCTTTCAATTTATATGGATGATCCTTTCTCCCCTGATATTCAGCTAGGGACACACTTCCAGCCAGAGGTCCATTACATCCTAGCAGCAGCAGTCTGATAAAAAGGCTTAAACTGTGAGATATATGCCTCTGGCTTAATGCATCCTACCCTAGTTCTTTAATCATGTTGGACACACTCTCCCTGTGAGAAAACCTGTGGAGTAAAATTCTTACTGCCCTCCTTTGGATCCTTTCAACCTCCCAAGATAAGTCCTGCCTGAAGAGAAACCAAATTGGACTTCCATACTCCAAAATTGGGCAGACCATTGAAATAAATGCTGTTCCTTTGACCTCCTTTCTGCTGTCCCAGAGGACCCTAGTAATCAGATGGAGGAATTGGCCAGCCATCCCAAACAATTTACTAATATAATCCTTCCAGGTACCTTGACTATTTTGTTATCTTGTGGATATGCCCACAAGATAGGCCAATCTGAAAAAGAGATAAAAAAAAGGGCGTACTGCACAAGCAGGAGAGAAATGTTAAAATGAATAAAAACCCCTACTTACCCTAAACTCCCTCAAGTGCGTCCCTTTCTAATTTCTATGAGAAAACAGGGTGTAAAACAATACCCTGAGAGCACCCCTAGTATTACTCATCTTTAACCTAGAACAAGAGAAAGAAATAAAAAATTAAACTTAAGAGAAATTGACAAAAAAATAAAAAGACCAATTGAGCATGCTCTCAAAATAATACAATTACTAACGGTCCCTTAAGATGTCCACCTTGCCCCTCAAGTTGACTCACTATCTCAACCCTAACCCCTGCATGGTCACTAATTCCCTTAATACACTCTACATGATTGATAAAGCTAGGCACATTTGTAAATACTAAATCTAAAATTCCTCCTTTCTCATGTGTAGGCATGGTCACAATCTGTTCCAATCCTTTACAATACAGTTGTTTTAAAAAGAGGTTCAGAGTTCCTGATAACATGGAATTTAAATTAGGCTGCAGACTGCCCCAATCCAACCTTGGTAAATTGAAGGCCCCACCAAAGATTTCTAGTGGTACCTTTTTCCTTTGATATAGATGCTCCAATGATTGTGACAGTCTCATCAGTGAGAGTGGATCATCACCTGTTGGACAATAGAAGTTAACTACATAAATCCCCCACCACAAGAGCCTGCAACATTACAACATACCATTTCACAATCTTCCTCATATCCCAATTCTATAGAGCTTTCCAGGGATTTATCTATGGCTATAAAGACTCCACCCCCTCTGCATGCTTCCCTATCCTTTCTGTAAACTCTGCTGATTTGATGTCTCCCCTCAACCAGGATTCAGTACCAATTATGATATCAGCATCTGACGTTGTAGTAAGGGCATTGAACTCAACCACTTTATTGACTATGCATCTGCAATTTACAACAAGCAAAGTCAACTAAATACTTGCCTATCCCTCCCCTATTAATGCCTAGCAGTCATTTCCTATTGATATTGTGTCTTAACCTGGCATAAGATGACTTTGCACCTTTCCTAAAAAATCAGCAATAAACTCCTTAATTTTTATTCCAATCTTTGAGGCAGCCCTTGCATTAAAATTAAATCCATCAATAGTAAACCAATGTTAGAGATCTGAGAGACATACTCTGTAATCTAGTAGTTTCACCATAATAGCCTGACCTTCAGAAAACATCCTATTATTTTTCCACATGGCCTTTGCTGTAGTTTACCTGCCTTTATCCTGTCACTTAACAACAGGACACAACATAACTCTAGCCTTGCACCTAAATCTTTTTACCTCCTTGGCTATATCCATAATTCCCTCAAGGACTTCAACTGCAGGTTTATCAAGGTTTATGTCATTTTATCTGATTTGTAAAATCGTCATTATTCCCCTTTCATTATACTTTCAATCCTACCCTTTATATCTTCCAACCTTGCATCAGGAAAGGAAGCACACTAACACATCCTTGCTCTAGCCCTACTGGTAGTGCCCAGCTATCCACACCCCTTAAGTCTGTGTCTCCAAGTATAACAATGGATTTGCCAGGTAATGAGTTTTGTACCAATGTAGTGCCCCCTTGACTAACCTCTGCCAATCCTTCACCGGTAGAATCCTGGGGTACAGACGCAGGCATATGGCTATCCCCTGCATCCCTTTCCCTAACCACCTTCCCTTGCAATGTGGGTGTCATTTGTTGATTATCCTATTGCTGCAATTCCCCTGTCCCCTTGAGGCCCTTTGGCATTGCACTGAGGGATGACTTATCAATCTTGATGTCCCCTTTACTACCTGATGGCATCATCAATATTCTAGGTGAACTAGATGGTGATGCCATTGGAGTCCCCACCCTACACTTGGTTAATATAGCTACTGGAGAGCTTGAGCTCAGGATAGTAGCCTGTAACCTGCTGATCTCCACCTGGATCTTAGCAAGCTCCAATTTTAAGAGCTCGCAGCCACACACTGCAACTTTATTTGGAGGCACAGTAATATGATCTCTCAAAGTAGTGCAACATCCCAATATAATGAGATATAAATTACAGTAAGTGGTACCTAAAACAATTAAAAAAGTACAGTCACTTATTACAATTTAAAATGAACTTAAAAAAAGAAACAGACAGACACACATAGAGAACTACAACTAACTGTGCAAATTCCTTTAGATTGTGCAACACCTAAAATTCCTTTAGATTGTGCAACACCTAAAATTCCTTTAGATTGTGCAACACCTAAAATTCCTTTAGATTGTGCAACACCTAAAATTCCTTTAGATTGTGCAACACCTAAGATTCCTATACATCATGTTACACACCATGTGGCACCCTGTGTAGCAATACCATATACAATCAACAGGAATTCTTTATTATTAAAAATAACCAAGTGATAACACTAATGTCAGATTTAGAGATTATATAACCAACAAATATATACAGAAAACCCCACCAAAATTAACCAATTTTAGCCAAAGATACCACTTAACAACCTGGAGCCCAATTACACATGTCAACACTCCTTCATGTATGGAAGCTCAAAGAATGTCTGTCATGATGTCTGTCAGCCACCTCACCAGTGTGGGGTGGCCCAGAGATATCACAGGGCATATGCCTCCTCAATCACCAGGATCTGCTTTTCCCAGGGGTATGGGTCTCCACACACAGGAAACATGCAGGTAGACTTCTTTTTGGTCACCTCAGTGAGGAGCCTACATCAACTGAGATCATGTCACAGTATAATAGAGGTGTTGTCCAGTAAAGCATACAAGAAGGACACTGACAACCACGATGATGGCATCATCAAGTCCAGGACACAAGTCTTGGGCAATGACGATAGTGGTGTTGTCCAATCAGGGGCATGAGAAAGTTGCCCCTTTTAGTCACCTTTTATGACATGAAGGTATGCAGTGTGCCTGTTCTACCCCAGGCACACATGGGTAACACACCATTGGATGAAACATGCTGTCAAAAGGGGCCACTCCAGAAGATGATATAATCAGTCACTACCAGTGGAGCTTCAAGTAAATAAGCTTCAGCTAAAATGGCTTAACCAAAAGGCTTAACCCTTAAATAACAAGTCTGTCATGTGTGACACCTACAGTCTTTATTTGCACATATGCTCTCCGAATCACCTTTGACACGTCTCACCCACTCTTGTGCTACATATAGAGGTGGTTATATGTCTTGCCACGTTTCATTCCTTTAACCTGCAATATCCTAACCATCAGGAAGGTCAGGCAAATGTGCATTCTGTGATTACAAAAACAACTGCAGAGGTACCAAACGTTGTTGTAAATGCCAAAGAAGCATTTGTGGTGAACATATAAAGTTCTATGGTTGTCCAGATTGCTTTGGAAATAAGCAATCATGAAGTTAACAGCTTATTTATTCTCATCCTTGTTCATTTTGTTGTTAACATTTGTATAGACCAAACTGCAATTAATTTTATTTCTCTGAAAAATTGCATTCTCTTTCAATATTTTAATATGGGATATTGTTGTGTACAATCATTCAAACTATATTTGTGAAAATGTAATTAGCGTTTGGTGAAAAAGAAACCAAAAAGTGCTAGGTTACATTCATGACACCTACTTGTTTAATATGTCCTAGGACACAGACTTATTGTTTGAGGGTTAAATCTAAAACTACTATGACTATGTTGCTACTGTAGTTAGAATACAAGTGCCTCTATCCAGGGCATGCATCTTCTTCTTCTGGGGTATCCTGGTTATAGTTGACTGGAAGCTGTTTAACCCTTATGTCAACAATCAACTTTCACGACATTATTCAAAAACCAGGGTACCCGGGCACCCGGGTTTATTGAATAACTAATGCTTTTTTCTTAAAGTTGGCTACTTTTTTTGTTGTTTCTGATAATTGGAAGCCTGATTTGTCATTCTACGGCATACATAAGTTCTAAAAGTCAATATTACTAATCCATCCTGTGCATTGCAATTTGCAACACAAGTATTTGTAAGGTGTTTTGCTGATTGATTGATTGTTTGAGTTTTAGGGCCCATCGTGGCGGTGGCGGTGTAAATGGCCATCCCACCATGATGGCAATAAATAATGGCAAAAGCCCACTAAGAGTAATAAGAATAACAAGGCAATAGCAAAATAAATAGGGAAAATAAGTCTAGGCAAAAGCCAAAACAGACATTAAAAATAAAAGCAGCAAAAGCCAAAACAGACAGAACAATAAAAGTGGCAAAAGCCGAAACAAACATAACGATAAAAGTGGCAAAAGCCAAAACAGACAATAAAAGTGGCAAAAGTCAAAACGGACATAACAATAAAGCCAAAACAGGCAACAAGAAACGTGGCAAAAGCCAAAACAGACACAGAAATAAAAGGCAAAAGCCAAAATAATACAAGAATAAATCAAAGCTGCTTAAAAGTAACTGTGTATAAATCAAATTTTGTAAAAAGAGGCCAGCCTCTTTCACAAATACCAGTGAGCTCTCCACTGCCTGGGGATTATCACCAAGTGATGTGGAGAGCTCTGGACTGACTCCCAGTCTGCATCTAAGTTCACGGTATCTCTCACAGTGACTAAAGATGTGTGCCACTGTGAGAGGCTCCCAACAGAAGTCACACCATAATTGATCCTCACCCCGTAGGATGTAGGAGTGGGTGAGGAACGTCTGACAGATCCAAAGCCGAGCAAGCACAACCTCCTCCCTCCATGACTGGCAGCATGAGGACACCCAGTGCTCTGGAGTGTCCTTCAGTGTGCAGATGCCCACTGCACCATCGGGAGAGCATCAGTGGAGGGGACAGCAGTGTTGGGTACATCTGGCAAGTGGGCCACCTGATGGGCATGGACATCCGCCCTCTCAATGCCCTTGATGCCAAAATGCCCCAGGACCCACATAAGCAACACTATCTTGCCCTGCTTATGGACCACAAGCAGCAATCTCTGCACACCCTGGACGATGGCATGTCTGCCATATAAGGTGTGCAACAGCTGAAGGGAGGATAGGGAGTCGTTCAATAATAGGATGAGTTCCAGTGCTCTGCAGTTAAGACACTGGCAATGCCTGGAAAGCCACCCCCTATAAGATGACAAGATGTAAAGATTAACCAACCGACCGAGGAGCCATCCTTCAACCCATCTGTGTAAATAAAAACATGGCCCCGATAGGTTAGAGAGAGGCGTCCAAACTCTTGTTGGTACACTGACCTATCGGTACTGGTTTTCGGAAAGGCTGCAAGCACAAAATGAAACGTTGGCTCTGGCACTGTCCAGGGCAGCACAGAGGCTGGCAGCACAGGCTGCACCCTAAGCTGGGTCACACCCAGGCCAGTAAGACCGTCCATCCACCGCACAACAAATGGAGGGGGAACCCCCAGGCAGCAGTCAAATGGCCGTCTAAGAGTGCGACTAAAGATGGCTGGGTGTGTAGGGTGCTGTGGCTGACCTTTCAGTCACAAAATGTATGCAGCTGCCAAGTACTGCCACTGCACAGTCAGTGGCGGTTCACCAGTCTCAGCATAAAGGCTGAGTACAGGACTTGTGTGAAACGCCCCAATGGACAACCAGATGCCAGTGTGATGAACACTGTCCAGCATCCGGAGAGTAGACGGAGTGGCCAGGCCATAGACTCCGCAGCCATAATCGAGACATGATCGAACATGTGATCTGTAGAGCCAAAGCATCACCATTCAATCTGCCCCAAAACCAGTTCCCTGCAGGCACCACAAAATATTAAGGGAGCAAAGGCACTTAGCCTTCAGCTCCTTCAAGTGCAGGACGCATGTCAGACAGCTGTCAAAACGGAGACCAATAAACCAGGCTGCCTCTACAACAGGGAGGAGGCGGCCATCCAGGGTAAACTCAGGCTCAGGGTGAAGCCCTGGCTTACAAAAGAAGTGCATGACAGTTGTTTTGTCAGGGGCAGAACTTATAGCGACGAGAGGTTGCAAACTCATTGGCACTGTTTAGTGCCAGTTGCAGCTGAAGCTCAATTCTATGCATCGTGGCAGCCCGGTACATGATAGAGAAGTCATCCATGAATAGGGATGACTGCACCAGAGGATGAACAGAGGATGGTAGGCCATTCACCGCAACAGCAAAGAGCGTCACACTCAAGACGGTCCCCTGTGGGACACCATTCTCCTGCAGGAAGGACAAGGAGTAGGTGTTACCTACACGCACTCTGAAGGTCCGGTTAGACAGAAAGCTATGGAGGAAGAGGGGCAGATTACCCCTGAGCCACCACTGGTGCAAGGTCTCCAGTATACCATGGCGCCATGTGGTATCATATGTCTTCTCCACATCAAAGAAGACAGCCACCAGGTGCTGTCTGTGGAGAAAGGCCTCACATACTGAAGTCTCCAGTGAGAACAGATGATCCACCAGAGACCTGCCAGCATGGAAGCCACATTGGGCATCGGCAAGAAGGTGGTGCTATTTGAGATACCACACCAGGCGCCAATTAACCATTCGTTCCATTGTTTTGCAAAGACAGCTTGTCAATGAAATGGGTCTATAATTTATTGTAAGGCTACTATCCTTCACAGGTTTTTGGAGTGGAATTACAGTAGCCTCCTGCCAGCCTGCACAGACTTCATGCTGCTGCCAGATGTAATTTAGTACCTCGAGGAGGTAACTAACGCCTTTCTCTTGTAGGTGTTGTAGCATTTGATGGTGGATGCTATCTGGACCAGGGGCAGTGTCCCTGGCTCTTGCTAGAGCTGCCTGCAGCTCCCAAGGGGTAAATTGGTTGTTATACCCCTCAGCGACACCACCAGCAAAGTTAAGTGGGTGGCGTTCTGCAGCCTGTTTGGTCTGCATATATGCTGCCGTGTAGTGCTCGGAACTGGAGACGTTTGCAAACCTCCTTGCCAGTTCCTCAGCCACCTCATACGGCACGAGTAGGTGTCTCCTGGAGCCATATGATGGTAAATACCTCCCTTGAATCTTCCTCAGCTTTTCCCATACTTTCTTAGAGGGCATGTGATGGGTAAGTGAGGAGACATACTGGCTCCATGAGGAGCGTTTGGCCTTCTTGATTACCCGCCATGCATATGCCTGGGCTCAGAGTGTGGATGCTATCTGGACCAGGGGCAGTGTCCCTGGCTCTTGCTAGAGCTGCCCGCAGCTCCCAAGGGGTAAATGGGTTGTTATACCCCTCAGCGACACCACCAGCAAAATTAAGTGGGTAGCGTTCTGCAGCCTATTTAATCTGCATAAATGCTGCCATGTAGTGCTGGGAACTGGAGATGGCTACAAATGTCCTTCCCAGTTCCTGAGCCACCTCACACAGCAGAAGGACATGTCTCCCTTGTACAAGGAGACCTTGGATCTTCCTCAGCTTTTCCCAGACTTTCTTGGAGGGCTTGTGATGGGTAAGTGAGGAGACATACTGACTCAATGAGGAGCGTTTGGCCTCCTTGATCACCCGTCGTGCATATGCCCAGGGTCGGAGATAGTCAATACGATTGGCGTCGGTAGGATGAGATTGGAAGCTGCAAAGGGCTCATCAGTGAGCCCGAATCGCACTCCAACCATCCTCCATCCACCATGGCACCCGTGCTCATGGTGGGTTACACAAGCTCTGGGGGATGGATGCCAATGCCGCCCCGACCACCACCTCTGTGAAGTGACTCACTAGGTCGTTGACCCCATCAAAATCACACAGTGGGCGAAAGTGGATATGACGGGAAACTCCTCCCAGTCCACCCGACACAGACACCACCGTGTTGGGTGTTGGGGTAATGCCCCATCTCCACTGCTAATCTTGATGGGGAAGGGTCTGACAGGACCTCCCACTGCAAACCTGGTGCCAACCCAGGAGAGCAGATGGAAAGGTCTATGCATGACAGGCCACCAGTGGCAGTCATCATATGCGTGGGGGCACCTGTGTTGAGAACAATGAGGCCATTGTGTGACACCCATTGTTCCACAAGTCGCCCTCGGGGATTGTGGCTGTCCAAGGGTGGTGCCTAGAGATCAGAAGTTTGATCCTGTCCCTCTTGTGGGAAAACCCTCGACAGTTCCATTGTAGGAAATTCACCATCACGTGGACTTAGGTGGCTTGTTTTTATTCCTCCCTTATCTCCGTCCCACTGCAGAAAAGGGAGGGATGCCTTCTATTGGTTCCTCCACCTCCGTCTCGAAGGAGGAATCCCCATCGTGGCCCAGTTTGGGCATGAAACCACCCCGTGCTCTCTGCCGTTGGCCAGAGAAATGTGTGGACGAACCAAGGACACACGCCCCATGGCAGTAGTGGGAGGTGTCTCTAGTTTCTTTAAACCTGTCTCACCCACCACCCCTTCCGTGGAGGAGGCTGCTGGGCTGAGACAGATGCCTCTCTTTGATGAGAGGCATCTGGGGCCTCCAAAGAAATTGGCACCGCCATTATTGGGGGGGGGGCCCAAGCATAGGCCAGAGGCGGTGGTGGAGCCAGAAGAAGCCATAGAAATGGGGTCTGGGTCCGTCTGGCAGCCAATGCTAGCACAGACCAGCACTCCAGTAACCCCATGGGCCCGAGTGGGCATCAAATGGATGAGAGGGTGGAGCTGAGGTAGTGTGTCCGTCTGAGTGCAGACAGATGTCACAGCAGCTGCCTTGGCAGCACCTGCATAGGACACTCCACGACTTGGGGTCCCTGGCAGGGCTAGCAGCCGCCACACATCCTGAAAGCTGATACCCATCTGGACATGCATCTCCTGGATTGCACGTTCCTGCAACCAAGTTGGGCAATCCCTTGAAGAGGCGGGGTGGTTGCCCTTACAGTTGCTACAAAAAGCTGCAGTCTTACAAGACTCGGGAGAGTGGTCACCCTGTCCACAAGTGCCACACTTGTAGACAGGGTCCGTGGGTGTGGCAGGCGGGTGCGGCAGACAGCCATCACACCCTGGTCCCTAAGCTCCCCTGCTATTTGCTCCTCTGACTCCTCGCGTAGATCGGGGCACCACACCACACCTCTGCTGGGGTTCGACCACAATAGGGATGTCACCGAGCTTCCGCATTTTTAGTAATGCTTTGGTCTGGTGGGGGGCAGATGCCTCCACCAACAAGGTGCCATTGCACAGTTTCTTGACCAAGGTCACATCACCAGCAATGCCCTTGATGGTTTTGGCGATAAGGAAGGGCGACGCCTTCCCCAAGGCTGCACCATCCTCCCCAGAGATGGAAATAAACCAGGGAGGATAGGAAGAAGGTATGGATGGTGGTTGGACTGCACCTAAAATCTTAGATGCAGGAACATGCTTTGCATTGGCAGTGGAACCCTGCACCTTAAGGCTAAGAGGTCGTTGTCTCTTGTTAAGGGCAGGTGCTGAAGCCATAGACGCAACAGGTTCGTTCCCTGATCCAGTTGGATTACTGGGGGAACATGGCCTCTTTGTTGGAGCAGTACATGTCTCCATCAGCTCAATGGCAGCTGCCCACTCAGTTGGGTGGGACCAAGCCCACCATCTTCTGATCAACACTACTCAATAGAGAAGAAGGGGAGGGGTGGGGTTTGTAGAGGCCCCCAGCCTCTGTTTTAATGTTGCCATAATTTGAATAAATTATGAATTCGCTGCCCACAGGTCTTACCCACCACACGGAGCCCTACATGGGGACGCCCATTCGGGTCGTCGAGACTACTCGGACAGGATACTGTTAGGGTGGCATAATCCCCAAGTACCAGACCATTGGCATCGGGGTTGACTGCCGGTCCACTTACAGCAACCCTAGGAGGTATAACAACTTATGCGCCCCTGGCCGATTGACCAAGAACGGGTATCTGCCTTGGCCACCCGTTTCCCCAGAAGCTGTGGCCAAAGTGATGTGTTGGGGCTGTAGGTCGCAACCCTATTCCTCGATGTCTATCAGCCAAGCCACCAATGTTGTGTGGCCCAGAGACATCGCAGGACATGCGCCTCCTCAATCACCAGGATCCGCTGTTCCCAGGGATGTGGGTCTCCACGCAAGGCAAACACATGGGTAGGCATTTATTTACGGTCACCTCAGTGAGGAGCCTATATCGACCGAGAACATGTCAGACAGTCATCCAGTAAAGGATAAAGGAAGGACATGAACAACCACAATGATGGTATTGTGCTGTCCAGAACACGTCATAGACAAAGACGACAATGGTGTTGTCCTATCTGGGGCAAGAAAAAGTCACCCCTTTTTGTCGCCTCTTATGACATGCAGGTATGCAGTGTGCCTATTCTACCCCGGGCACACACGGGTACCAAGGCTGCACCAGCCTCCCCAGAGATGGAAATAAACTGGGGAGGATATGAAGAAGATGCACCTAAAATTTTACATGCAGGAACATGCTTTGCATCAGTGGCAGAACCCTGCACCTTAAGGCTAAGAGGTCGTTGCCTCTTGTTAAGGGCAGGTGCTGATGCCATAGACGCCACAGGTGCATTCCCTGATCCAGTTGGCTTACTGGTGGAACGCGGCCTCTTTGTTGGAGCAGTACATGTCCCCATCAGCTCAATGGCAGCTGGCCAACTCAGTTGGGTGGGACCGAGCCTGCCATCTTCCATCTCAACACTAGTCAGTAAAGAAAAAGAAGGGGAAGGGGTGGGGCTATTTAATGAGGCCCCCAGCCTCTGTTTTGTTGTTGCCATAATTTTAAATAATTATGTATTCGCTGCCCACAGGTCTTACCAACCATAGAGCCCAACGAAGGGACGCCCATTCAGGTTGCCAAGATTCCTTGGGCAGGATACTGTTAGGGTGGCATAATCCCTGAGAACCGGACCATTGGCATCGGGGGTTGACTGCTGGTCCACTCACAGTAACCCTAGGGGGCATAACCACTTATGCACCCCTGGCCGATTGACCAAGACTGAGTATCTACCTTGGCTGCCCGTTTTCCCTGGAAGCTGTGGCCAAAGTGATGTGTTGGGACTGTACGCTGCAGCCTTAATCCACGATGTCTGTTAGCACCTCACCAGTGTGTGGTGGCCCAGAGACATTGCAGGACATGCACCTCCTCAATCACCAGGATCCACTTTTCCCAGGGGTCCGGGTCTCCATGCACAGCAAACACGTGGGCAGGCGTTTCTTTACGGTCACCTTGGTGAGGAGCCTACATTGACCGAGAACAAGTCAGTCATCCAGTAAAGGACACAAGAAGGACACTGACTACCATGATGATGGTATCGTCCTGTCCCAAACACAAGTCATGGGAAAGATGATAGTGGCGGTGTCCCATCAGGGGTAAGAAAAAGTCACCCCATTTCGTCGCCTCTTATGACATGCAGGTATGCAGTGTTGATGTTCTACCCCAGGCACACGCAGGTAGACTAGCCTTCACCTATAGTTTAATAATATCATTGTCATTTAACACATCATCCACCAGCAGTTCTTCTATATCATCATGGTTAAAAGTGTTCAAATCACCTCCAAAATAAGTTTCAAATTTAGAGCATGTTCAGTGGAACTGCAGACCCGACCTTTCCAGTCAGGATAAGGGTATGATGATAATGGGATGATTGTTAAGTGTCATGTACAAGTGCGGAACCCCCTAGTATGCATGCTAATTTCTGACAGACTAAAAGTTCTTTGACTGGCTAGTAGAATGGTCGGTGGATTTTATGAGTACCATGGGCCTTAGTCTGACTATACTCCCTGAACAAGCATACAATATGCATATATATTTGGTGAAATTTTTTTTAATCAAATGCATACTGCACAACTTGGAAATCACATAAAAAGAGACCCAACTGTACTCCACAATTGGCCATACCAGTGACCTATTTCTTTTACTTCCTTTGAGTTGTCCCCCAGCACCCTTCTAACCAACCAGAGAGCATGCCCAGCATTCCCAATCAATTTTTCACTGTGCTCCTTCCAGGTGCTGCAAGTGTTTAAGACAACCCCAAGGTGCTTGTGGGGGTCAACCCTTTCAACCCTCCTACCACCTATGCAATAAGAAAAATCAACCTGCTTGTTGGACCTGCTTCTTCTAAGAAAGTTACATTTGTGCAGGTTCAATGGCAACTCCCACTTTCTACTCCAATCATATACAGTATAACCTCCCTAACCTGACCAGTCACTGTTTCAAGCAAAACCGTCAACATATGGAGGTGGTCAACATCTGGAGGTCACATAAAATTAAAAATGTACATTTGTACATATTTAATAAAAGAACAGATCAGAAGAAATCATGTAGGTTTCATGAGCATACAGTATAAATAACATACATTTATGTACAGTATGTATGTAAAAATATTGTGAGCATTAACATGGATGTACAGTATATTATGTGGATTTAAATAAATCTGTTATTGCACTTTGTTTTGAGGACTTGGATGTGGCATGCACTTGCTCGATTGCTTTCTGAAGATCAAATGCCTTTTCTAGTAAGCTTCCAGAGGTGCCTGCTGCAAAGCACACTATTTCTTTAATATAGAGTGATGCTTGTGAACAGTGACATTTTGAAAATTCTCTTGCTCTTCCTCGGATTCCTCACTCACTTCCTCTGTTTCTTTTGAACTGATTACAGAAAGCAGTATGCTCTCAGTATCGCTAACACTGACCAACTCCATGTTCAATAGTTGTTCATCAGTGGGAACAATATCCACTTCAGCAACGTTGGGGTTGTCCATTGGTACACCACACTGTTGAAAACATTTGGCAATGGTTATCTTGGAAACGCATTGCCAGGCTGATGCGACCCACCGAATGCAGGCTAGAATAGTGATCGACTTACTAAACTCCACAGCCTTTTGGCAGTCTTCAGCATTTGCAATTAACATGTTGAGCAACTGCCAGCGGTAGTGGAGCTGCATTGTTGGGATTATCCCTCGATCAAGAGGTTGCACCTCTGATGTTAAGTTAGGGGGTAGATGCAGCAGCCAAACATTTGTGAGCTCAATGGGTCCATTACTAGTAGCATTGTCTACCAAAATGACAATTTTCCACTGCTTGTGCTTCATGGCGGTGTTTACACTTTTCACCCAGTCCAAAAAAACAGAACTGGTCATCCTCGCTGTTTTGTTGAAGCAGTATTGCACTGGAAGGATTTTTGGATTCACGTTATTTTGCTTGAATGCTCTAGGACGTTCAGCATGACCAATGACTAGAGGTTGTAGTTTTTCGCCCAAGGCACTACTGCAGAGAAGGACAGTTACACGTTCCTTAGCTTGTTTGCCACCCTTGCACCAATCGCCTTTCTGAACAAGGGAACGGGTTGGAAGCTGTCTGTAAAATACAGCCGTTTCATCGGCATTAAAAATATCTGTCAGACTGTAATCTGCAATCAACGTAGGCAGCTTTGATTTCCAGTCATCAGCAGCAACAAGATTCACATCAGCTGACTCGCCACTTAAAGAACAACATTGAATGTTATGCCGCAGTTTGAACTTTTCCAGCCAACCATTGCTGGCAGTGAAATCTTCACGTCCCAGTGCTTGGACGACTACTTTTGCTTTTTCCTGAAGCAGTGGCCCAGTTAAAGGAATGTTCTTGGATCGACAACTTGAGAAAAACTGAAAAACTTTTTGATCCAAATCATCAGCCACAATCCTTTTCCTTCTGCTATAACAATTTTCATTAAATGCTTTCAAAATTTTGTCCCTTGCCTTGACAATATTCACCACTGTTGTTTTTGAAATCCCAAAATCTTCCGCTGTCTTTCGCCGAGATTTCCCTGCCTTTACTTGGTCCAGAACTTCCACCTTCTTTTCTATCGTTAGCTCCACTATTTTTCCCTTTGACATAATGTTACATACACTCGTTCACTTTGACAACAAGATGCATAGTGAAAAGGGTTTTCCCCAATGAGTGTCTGGTAGATGAAAAAGGTATTCCCCTATGAGCGACTGGTAGAGTGAATTTTGTACACAGCTGGCCGATTGGAGCATGATTGCACCAAAATGGTCAACATCGAGAGGTGATGATGACTGTTGTGCCAACTGTAGGTGGTCAGTGGTCAATATCCAGAGGTGGTCAACTTATGGAGTGTGCCCACAATGGTATGCCTATGGGAGCATTTTGGTTCCAATGATTCATGGTCAAGATAAAGAGGTGGTCAACATATGGAGGTGGTCAACTTGGGAGGTTATACTGTATCTTGTTTAGGTCTTGTTGCAATTCTGTGCAGGAAGACAACCCTTTTTCCACCACCCTCGTTATGCATGTTTCATCTGCAAACAACTCAAGAAAGGATTTTATATCAAGCCCTATATCATTAACATAAAGTATATAGAGTAAAGGTCCTAATACGCTTCCCTGGGGTACCCTTGTTATAACAGGTGTCCATTTTGATGCTAGCCCATCGAAAAAGTACTCTCTGCTGCCTGCTTTGCAGGTAGGCCTTTACCCACTGAATAACCTTACTATGAATCCCTAACTTCGACATTTTAGAAACAAGCTTGTCATAGGGTACCATGACAAAGGCCTGTTCAAATTCCAGGAATATAACATCAACCTGCTTACCCTTATCGATAAGCATTTTGAATGTATTCAATTAGACAAGCCAGTTGAGTGTCTCATGACCTCCCTTTCCTAAACCCATGCTGAATATCACTAAGGATGCCATTTTCCTCCAAATATCCCATAATATGTGAGAATAATATATGCTCAAAAGTCTTACATACCACACTCGTTAAAGAACCTGGCCTGTGGCACTTAGGATCTGCAGTATCCCCTGATTTTAAGACTGGCACGTTTGCCAGCCTCCAGCTAGATGGAACAATGGTACTATCTAATGATTTTCTGAAAAATTTCCAACAAATAGAAGCTTGCAATCCCTGAGAGTCTTTGTAGAATAAATGGAGAAAGGTTATCAGGGGTCCCAGCCTTATGGACCACTAATTTCCTCAAATGTTTCTCAATCCCCTCTGTTGTAATAACAACCTCCTTCATTCGCCCTTGATAGTCATTTCCTGACACTGGTGAATACTCCTCTCTACTATTTGCAAATGTTTTTGAAAATGAATCATTAAAAATATTTGCAGCTATAAGGCTATCACTAACTAGGTTTCCTGACCTGTCCTTAATAGCTGAAACCTTATAACCCCCCTTTCTTCACTTTTTGAGGTACCCCCAGAAAGCTTTTGGACTGTTCTTGAGCCTTTCCCCCAAAATATCCCTAGAGAATTTCTTGTGGGCCTTTTTAATAAGAGCTTTTGTCCTTTTCCTGGCTTCCTTATGGGCGACCTCACTATCTGAATCCTGCTCCCTTCTAAATGTATTTCTAACTCTTCTCTGCCTCTGCAATGCTGCCTTCACCAATTGAGTATACCATTCTGGAAAATCAATGTCTGTCTTCATCTTAATAGGGACAGCCTGTCTTGAACCTTCATCTAGAAATGCTAAGAATCTTTGCCAAGACTCTTCAACACTGCAAGCATTTGCAATGACTTGAAAATCATTCAACTGGGCTTCTAAATAAGACCTAAACAACTCCCAATCAGCTCTGTGAAATTGAAAAGTCTCCCTACTTACTGTGCAATACCTTGGTAGCCTTCTCACAATCTCAACCGTAATTGCAGTATGATCACTAATTCCCTTAATGCACCTCACATCCTTGATGGAGCTAGGAACATTAGTAAAATCTAGGTCAAAAATCCCTCCCCTCTCATGAGTTAGCATGGTCACAACGTGCTCTAACCCAGTGCAACACAGCTGCTCTATGAAGGAATTAAGTGCACTAGAATAACTGTTGGGACCATCCTCCTATGATTGAGGATCTCGAAAGAATGTGCCAATCTCAACAATGGATTTGGATCAGTTCCTGGTGAACGATAGAAGGCAATGACATAAGCCCCCCCCCCCCCCCCGCTGACCCAGAAACACTACAACACAGCTTCTCACAGTCCCACTCAAACCCTGATTCCCTAGTACTTTTCAATGATTTGTCTATAGTAATGAACACCCCACCCCCTTTACCTGCTTCGCTATCTCTTCTATACATGTAAGTTGAGGGAGGGAGGTCGTTCTTATGAGGGATTTCTTTATAACTATAAGAAAGAATAGGTTGAAGTGTTATGGACACACAATGAGAAGGGGGGGGGCTTGTTAGATCCATTTCAGAAATGGAGGTGGATGTAAGCACCTGGGACAGGGTGAGACCAAAGCAGATGTGGGAGAAAGTTGTCTGCAAGAGTGGGATGGATGGGGACTGTGTTGAAAATATGCATGAGTGGATGACTGTAACCCACAGACTCTTATCCAACCTGTGGCAGGGTCGGGTCTGCAGGGGTTCTAGTCCTTCACTCCTGCCTATCTTCTACTAGGTCGACATCCACCCCCCACTCTACCATATCCTTACAGACGAATGTATTTTAAATTTTCACATTCAATACAAATTTGCCCAACATGCTTACCACGGATTGCTCTGGAGCTCCAGTGGCATTAACAATGCATAATCCATCTAGGTTTTGAGGGGCAGAAGGAACAAATTCGATTTATTCATGTAGCAGATGTGTTTGCACTCTCCATAGCTTGACTTTGGGGCAGCCGAATTTTGGTTGGGGGCTTCAGTCTCCCCTGCCCATGGTGCTTTACGACCACCTGCATTCCTGAAATTGACTTAACGAACTCCTCCTCATCCCCTCTCATTACGTGTCCATACAACCTAACTTATTCTCCCTCATATTTTGGGGACGTCCACCACCCCCAGGCTACATTAAATATCCTTCCTGATTCTATCAGCTCTTGACAAACCGCTCATGTACCACAGCATTCGCATCCCAGCTTGTTGCATTCTACGGACGTAGTTCTCTTCACTGCCTAACACTCTGGTACTGCAGCTAAATTTTCCATTGGAGCATTGCTAGGCTGCCCCCGTAATAGTGCTGCACCGCGAAGTGCAGATGTCATGCAGAGCTGCGCATATAGAGTAGGGTTGCCATAATTGTCGGACCAAAAACGTTCCTTAAAAGTATTTTTTTAGCAAAATAAAGCTAGGTTGACACGGTCAAAGTGCACTTGGATTCCGTACACTTGGACGCTATTGATGCGTCACTTGGATGCAACTTTGACCATGTGTACACTTGATCAAAGTTCACTTGGACAGCTAGGACCCATCCAAGTTGAGTAGGACAGCTGCCAACTTACTTTGATCCAAGTGTCACTTGGATATAATTTAAAATGGCTACCAACATGTAACACGCAGAGGGTGAATCGGATAATAATAATAAAAAAATTAGAAAACCAGCTAGGAATTGGACTGACAGAGAAAACATAATTTATAGAATTATATGACGCTGAGGAAGTGTTGTGGAATAGAAAGCTGCCCAAACTACAAATGCAAAGATGTAAAATATGCAGAAATTGAATGGATTACGAATAACATGATTTGGCGAGGGTGAGTGGAAAATTAGATTCCTGATTTTAGTGAAGGTGAGTGGAGTCCTGTGTAATAGGAGGGTCCCAAACAAATTGAAAGGGAAGTTTTACAGGGCAGTGGTTAGGACTACTATGCTATATGGATTAGTGTTGGGTTGTGAGGAAGAGCCACGTAAATAGAATGTAACTAGTCGACATCCGAATGCTGTGGTCAGGGCCGGCGTGATGGGTGTGCGAACACGGTGATGGCACAGGGCCCCACGCATTCGGATTAATGAACCTATTGATAGAAGGGCTCCACTTCATGTTTTCACGAGGCCCCGCATAATTAGGTTGCACAGGGCCCCGCAAAATATTGCGCCGGCCCTGCTGTGGTATATGAGTGAGGTGTCAAGATGTGATAGCCAGGAATCAGCAGTCTGGGTGTGTGGACATGACGGAGAAAATGAGGGACCTGTAGGGAGATAGGGGAGAGTGAAGGGCTAGAACCCATAGACCCGATGCTGCCGCAGGCGGGATAAGGATAGGATGATGATATGCTGGATATATCTGCCACTACTACACCTTTCATAGCCAAATGCAATGATATTATCGGAAAATAATTGTCCTGCATGCAAAAATTTTAAATCGACCTGGACAAATGACTGTCTGACATGGACACAGACCTACGGGACAGCGGGACATATACAGTAACCCATATATATATATATACTGTATATCTCCCGCTATTAGGCTTGTATATATATATATATATATAATGTCAGTGTGAATGAATTAAACAGTGTTCTGGGTGGACAAATGAAGATCTGGAGGCATAACGAGAAAATTATCGCCTGTCATCGTCAAATTATCGTCTGCCATCTTTGTAAATTTTGCTCTTGTATCGTCCCTAAATGCATGACACCGGAGTTACTCCAGTGTTACTCCTGTGACGTCAGCAGTGACCCGAGTAACTCCAGAGTTACTCTAACTGGAGCAAGAAACTCAGCCCATGCTGATAGGGAACGACCAAGGAGTCTAATACAAGGAGTGACAGCTCCGCCCTTTTCGTGTCCTCATACCGAAAGAGAGCCACCTAGTAGATGGTTTGCTGAAACTACTTCTTTACTTGTATTAGCTTGCATATTTACAACTATATAAATAATAATTAGAATGATTTAAAAGTAGTTATCAAGTGCCAGGTGCATACATATATATATATATATATATA
>JAAFCE010006949.1:1089509-1116759 GCA_013389805.1 Trigoniulus corallinus
TTATCCTCCACTCTCGCCTATCCCCCACCAAGTCCCTCTCCATCCTACACGTCTCCATGCCCCTCTGCACCACCTGCTCCCACATCCGTTTTGGTCTTCCCCTACCCCAGGTGCCCCCAATCACATGGAGACACATAATGGACCTAATACGTTCCTCCTCCTCTCTCCTCATCTACCATCCTACCGTCTCATCTACCATCTATCCATCCATCCTACAATCTCAACCGCTCCTCCTTAATCTTTCCATGGTGTCTCCCACTCCCAAGCTACCTCTAACGTAAACATTTCGGAAATATATATATATATATCTCACCTTAGGATATATCACCGGGATGGAGCAAAGGAGTAGTAGTAGTGTGTGCTGCTGTAAATTGCTCAAACTCCATGAAATCAACTCCAGCACTCCATATCATCATCTCACCCTTCTCCCGCCTGAGGCAGGGTCAGATCTGCAGGTTCTAATCCTCCACTACCACCTATCCCCCACTAAGTCCCCCTCCACCCCGCATGCTTCCGTGTCCCTTTGCACCACCAGCTCCCACATCCGTTTTGGCCTTCCTCTATCTCTGGTGCACCCAATTAAAATGCCCCCAAGTCCCACAATGGACCTAATAAGCCCCTCATTAAATGCCCATACCACCTCATCCAGTTGCCGCATCTTTTCCATAATGTCTCACCCCCAAGCTACCTCTAATGTAATGATTTCTAATTTGCCAGATCGTGACACCCCACTCATGTAGCATAGCATTCGCATCTCAACCACTTGCATTTGCCATTCATGGTTCTTCCTAACTGCCAAACACTGAGCCAAACAGCATAGTGAGCCTGATGACGGTTCTGTAAACTTTACCCTTCGACTTTATTGGGACCCAGTGGTCGCACAGGACCCCACTTGCCTGTCTCCACTTCAGCTATCCTGCATTAATCCTATGGGTCACGTCAGAATCTATTTCTGCATTGCTCTGGAAAACTGATCATATATAAAGACACTCTTGCACCACTGGAATTCCCTTTCCCCCACAACGAATCTCACCTCCTTGCCCCTGGCCACTAAAATTCAAAGCTAGGTGCTCAGTCGTCTTCATGTTCACCTTAAGACCCCCTCTTTCCATTGCTATCTTAATGTCTTGTAGTAAGTGTATATATAAAGAAATTATTTTTTTCCATTAAAAACATGTCAAACTGAGCAATTATTTATATGTTCAAATTAGAACAATCAAAGAAAGTGCATAATTGCATGTTTAAGATGCTTGAAATACATGTACAGTAGCATCTGTGTTGTAGCAAACCATCCACTTGGGGCGCCACCGTATAAAACTATAACACAAAAGTCAATGGGAAAGGGGCGGAGCTGGTACTCCTTATAAACTCCTTGGAACGACGGCATAAACAGCATCGGCCAATAGGAGCGAACTTCGTCACGTCGTAACGTCGTGACATCGTAACTTCCACGCCCAGCGTAAAAGCCGTCTGCAGATTGATCGATACAACAATTATGCATAACTGCCGAAGGTTAATAAACCCGTTTTTATTATGTGATTCGTCGATTCCATTTCCTAAAAATAAACAAGACGCCACCATGTTGAATCGTAACATTTTATATATATCGATACTTTGATATACGGAAGTATCGATATCTAGGGTGGCCCGCTGCATCTTGGGGAGCTGCGCGGATGCGTGACGTCATCGAAACCTCATTGGTGAAAATTTGAAAACCACCTGACCGCAATGAGCCATGGGAAGGAAGAATAAAAACTGCGGAATATTTAAAAGGCGTTAGGTTGTCTCTCTTATATTTCTTCAACTGTGGTGCGTTTATTTACTTTTCAAAAGTTTCAAGAGTAAGTTAATTATAAATCTTGTAGAAGAATGGATGAAATTAGGTATGCATGAATTACCGGTATGTCTTTTCGGGGTGAAAATGATTGCGTATTTTTTAGCAGACGATCCGGTAGTCACGCGCGATCGTTTGTGTAAGCGGTCATCTGAAGCGATCGCAACAATAACAAAAACAACACAGTTTTGTGAACTTTTTATAAACGTAACAAAAAAATAAACTTTTTAGGAGCTTTCTATAAACATGAAAAACAATGAACTTTTTTTGAACTTTTACGAACATGAAAAGGATGAGGACAAAGTTGCACAGCACAAACTAATGGAATTTATAGGACCCCCCGAAAAGACAACATTACCGCGTGCGACAAATTGCTTTTCATGTTCATAAAAAGTTCACAAAAGCTGTGTCGTTGTTTGTTATTGTTCCTAATGTTGTTCCTAATTTATTCGTAATATTGTTCTGCACGATCACGTGTGGCACAGGCCCCGCACCATGTATTTCTTATAATTTCGTCGACCGTAAAGACTACGCAATCACTTTCACCCCGAAAAGACAACATTTACCAAACTGGGTACCGCTAATACCCAAAAATCGTCGCATTAGCGTAGTGTCTGTGCTGTGTCTGCATTAAAACGACGCAGTGGACGTAGCAGGTGAAGGGCCCTAAAACACCAACGAAACAAATACAGTAGAATCTCGTTATATCGAACCTCAGGGGACCGTGAAAAATAGTTCGATATATCCGAGATTCGATATATCCAAATCCGGAATTATATGCAAAGCAAAAATTTACATCGGGCGGGACCGGCGCTCAAGCTTCGATATAAGCGGGAATAAGCAGGATTTCGATATAAGCGAGTTCGATATACCGAAGTTCTACTGTACTGTACGTCAATTGTTAGTTGTATGTGGAACGAGGGTCCTGCCGCGGCAGCGCAGTAGGTCGTGTACTCGGTAACTACGTCAGTGGGGCTGGGTTCCATACTACACTAAGGTGGATTGGCTTCTTTCAGACGAGACAGAGGCCGCGAGTGCGCCTCCTTTAGGCTGAGAAGTAAAATCGAGGACCTGTACGATGTCATTTTCACGTAAAAGAACCTCTCTCCACTGTGCATTGAGTAGACGGGGCAAAGTTCCTAGGTATAGGAACTTGCCCCCCCCCCCCTCTCCGGGCGTTGGTGTACCTCAATGAGCTTTAGGCCGACGATAAATTAGCATAGGGGTTCACCTTTAGTCTGTATCCGGCTGCGAAACAATACCGCCCAATATATCACCAGCGTGGCCATTCAGAGAGACAAGATGGGTATCCGACCTTGCCATAGGCGGGCAAAATGGTTATGTATTGCTTTTGTAGGTGGAACGATGGAAGAATTTTTGCTGCCGTAGTTTCCACGTCTACATCATCATACCCTTATCCCGCCTGTGGCAGGGTCGCTGTCTGCGGACTCTAGCCCTCCGTTTAAGTCCCCGTCCACGCAACACGCTACCATTTCCCTATGGACAACCTGCTCCTACGTCTGCTTTGGTGTTCCCCTGCCCCGGGTGGTTTCCATGGAGCTCCTCCTCCTCTTTTTCTCATTGCCTGTCCATACTACCTTAACCTGACTTCCCTCACTTATTTTTCGCGATGTCCACCACCCCTCGGGTACCTCTAATGTACTCGTGCCTAATTCTATCAGCTCTCTACACTCCACTCGTATACCGCAGCATTTATATCTGCTACTTACATAATTGTAATGTCCCCAGAGGCTTTTTATTCATGCCCAGTAAAAGAACTGACTACATGCACCTGGTGTGCATGTAAATTGCGTTCAATTCTCAACTACTGTATTTCGCCAGTCATTGTGTGCCACATGTAGTCCGTTGGACTTGGACGACTGTCGATAACAATTCCGTTTTGAATCGATGGACTTGTGGACAGTGGGAATTTTGTAGTGCGGTTCCGTCTCTAGCGTTACTGTAATCACTAATATCATTTGTATTTTGTCTTTTATTTTAACAGTACCACGTTCATTACTCAAATGAACGACATCCTTTCTAGGTATACAGCTTCTTTAACGAATACGTGGGAAGAAATTGGTTTATCCACCGAACAGAGGTATCGCAGAGTGGAGACGTTGGTAAACATTGCAGAAAAATTCATGATACGGGCTGTGAAGGAAGATGACGATAAGAAGAAGAAACTGATTTCCAATATCGAATTGTGCGGTGCTAAAGTATTCGATTTAAATCAGGAATTGGAACTTCAATCTGTAGAGGTTTTTGTCATTCTCACCGTTCTTCAAATGTGGGATAGACGAAATGGAGGTTAGCTGCACCAGATCTTGTTAAATATCATTTCAGCCAGAAAAAGAATTGAAGCTCTTACAAATGGAGAGTTTCTTATTTAAGCAACTTGAGGAGCTAACTAAAGAAAAGGAGAGAAGACAGACATTGTACGAAAGGTTGAAAGACAAGGAGAAGGCGCTCTGTGACGTTTTGGGGATGCTTCCTTCCAAGCCACCCTTAAATGTTTTGTCGCTAAGTGAATTGGAAGCTCTGAATGATTACGTTACCCAGTTGGAAAAGGAAAAGGTGAGTTCGCTATGATTTTTGTCTGGGCAGTGAATTTTCTTGCAACATCGGTGTTGTTCACAGTGCCCTTCTCCAGCACATGATAGCGCGGTGGCTCGTTAGTTTCGTCTCTCATTTCCTTTTCCCTTCCAGGTCTGTATTCACTCCATCCCCTATAGCACCTCGGTCTACTGCCTCTCGTCCCCCCCCCCTTTTTTTTCTGGTTTTCCCTGCTGCTGGAACATCACTACACATCATGACATACTTGATTCATTCTGACTAAATGTTAAGAGTACAGTGGAACCCTGTTATGTCGATGGCATAGGGGTTTGCTAAAAAGCATCGAGATAACCAAACACCAATATGGCGGCAATGGTGTGGGTAAATAAAGGAGAATGTGCGATGCACATGAGTTTATACATACAACATATCTGCAGTGAACTACTACACCCCCTATTGTAGGTCATTATCATCTCACCCTTCTCCCGCCTGCGGCAGGGTCGGGTCTGCAGGTTCTAGTCCTCCACTCCCGCCTATCTCCCACCAAGTCCCCCTCCACCCTGCATGCCACCATGTCCCTTTCCACCACCTGCTCCCGCGCACCCCCTATTGTAGGTGCAGTGATGTTAACGGTTAACCTTCCGTCCACAAGGTGACGGTTTCTGGCACACACTACAAGGTGGGGTCTGTGATGACCCCAAAAAGACTTTGATTTTCAAGGCTTTAATGTTCAGATTAAGGGCATTATTATGGATATTGAATTAAATACCATCCATATATAATGCTGTAAAAATTCTATATTACCCCAAGAAGACATCATCATCACCATACCCTTATCCCACCTATGACAGGGTCGGATCTGCAGAGTCTAGTCCTCTCCTCCTGCCTATCTCCCACCAGGTCCCCATCCACACCAGACACTACCATATCCTTATGGACATCCTGCTCCCATTTCTGCCTTAGTAACCAGTGTTTCTGACCAGCCAACCATGTTGGTACTAACTTGGGTTGCATTGCTTAACCTGAAAAAAATATGCCAATTACTTAGGAGACCTGCCAACTTCCCTAGATAGGTAAAGAAAACACCGAGAAACAGGTACTCAAACGTTGGTTAAGATTGGAGAAAGTGGTACCTGTGTAGACACAACTTTGCAGGTCTGGGGTCGGGCCGAGACCCCCACCTTGTGGACGGAAGGTTAATACTGTATTCAAAAGCCAGCAGTCAAGGGGATTCCGGGATCGACATAACCAAAGTTGAGTGGCAAATTTGACCCTTTTTGTGCTGGAGATATTAGGGGTCATCGACATAAGCGATCAGAATCTAATAGGGCAAAGGGGGAATTTGGTGGTTCCACTTCAAAAACGTAGACTTAAGAGGGTTGTCGAGTTAACGGAGGTTGAGATAAGTGGGTTCCACTGTATATCATTCATAATCATCATCATCATCATACCCTTATACCGCCTGCGGCAGGGTCAGGTCTGTGGGTTCTAGCCCTCCACTCCCGTCTATCTCCCACCGGGTCCCCGTCCACTCTGCACACCGCCATATTTTTATGTTCGATTTACTCCCACGTTAACTTTGGTCTCCTCTGCCCCGGGTGCTCCCGACCACCTGCATTCCTGGTATGGCCCTAACAAGCACCTCTTCCACTCTTCTCATTCTGTGACCATACCACCTCAGCCTATTTTCCCTCATCTTTTCAGCAATGTCCACTACCCCCAGGCTACCTCTAATATACACATTCCTAATTCTATCTGCTCTCGACACACCACTCATGTACCGCAGCATTCACATCTCGGCTACTTCTATTCTATTTACATGGCTTTTCTTTACTGCCCAGCACTCTGAACCATATAGCATCGCTGGTCTAACCACTGTCCTGTAGAACTTCCCTTTCAACTTGATTGGGACCCCTCTATTGCACAGGACTCTGCTTTCCTGTTTTCATTTCAACCACCCTCCAATGATTCTATGGGTAATGTCCGAGTATCTCCTCATTGCTTTGAAATGTTGATCCTAAGTACTTTACCTCCTGTGCTTCTTTTCACCAGTTCGCCCCTGGAACGTATGTCCCCATTGTTTTCCTGACCATCCCAATTTATGTTAATCTTTACTGCTCCCTTTTCCATTGCTCTTCTTAATCATTTAGTCCCTTCTCTATCTGCTCTCTGCAGTCACTAATTTTCCCTATATCATCTGCAAATGCCAGGCACTGCATGGCCCATTCTCCTACACCCATCAGCAGTTCGTCCATAACCAGGATGATTTTCACTGAAAATACCCCCAGTGTTTCCCCAACGAGTCCTTACCCTGGCTATGGAGTCATCATACATATCCTGGACTATTCGAATAAATGCTTGTTCTACCTCCCTTTTTTGTAATACTTCCCTACCAACCTTTTGTTGGACACTGTCATAAGCATTCTCCAGGTCGATGAAGATGGCGTGGAGATCTTTCTTTTCTGCCCTATACTTTTCTACCATCTGCCTCAGAATGAAGATTGGCTCCATTGTGGACCAACCTGGCATCAACCCAAAGTGATTTGCACGGACACTAGTACTATCCTGGAGGCGACGTTCCAATACTCTCTCCCAGAGCTTCATGGAGTGGCTCATTAGCCTTATACCACTATAGTTACCACAATCTTGGACATCCCCTTTACCCTTGTAGAGTGGTACTATCCAACTCTCATGCCATGCAGATGGCATTCTATCTCCACTAGCTATCTTATTGAAAAGTTTCACTAGCCACCTGGTACCTGTCCTCCCTAGGCTATGCCATACTTGAATGGGGATTCTGTCTGGGCCTATAGCTTTTTGACGTTTCATCTTCCCAAGTGCCCTGGTTACCTCCTCCTCAGTTACAGTCCACTGCCCCTACACAGACTACTCCCATCTTCATTCAAGAGGATTTGGAAGTGCTCCTCCCACCTCCTCTTTACCATTGTCAGAGAAAGCAGGACCCTACCTATGCCATCCTTCACTGTTATGGCTCGGGGAATATCCTTGGCCAGTTTGAAAACCTCTCTCCCCTTCCTTAGTCCCTAACTGCTCATGTAGAGGACCTCATACTTCTGGTGCTTGGCCAGGGCAATCTTCCTCCTAGCAGTGGTCTTGGCCTGCCTATGCTGAGTCTTTTACTCCTGGTCCCCTGTCTCCTGCCACCTGTCAAAAGCAGCCTTTTTTTGATGGCTGCTTCTACCTCCTCATTCCACCACCATGTTTGCCTGTTACCCTGGACTGTGCCTCCTGCTATACCCTGCTCCAAGATGGTTTTCCCACAGGCTCTAATTTTTCTGGCAACCCTGTTCCACATGGCATCCATTGTCCCTTCCCAATCCCAGTCTACTTGCCTGTGCACTTCTTGTGCAAGTTCCTCCATTTTAGCAGCTAGTTTCCACCACCTGATAACCTGCTCTCCTTTCCAAGAATGTGCCTTGCCTGCAGTTTTCACTAATAGTTCTAACATTAGTAGCCTATGGCCAAATTCTTTTTGGAAATTTTCACTGGGGAGTTCCCAGCAATCATGGACCTCTGATCTATGCTGCCCTATATCCATAAAGAAATCTATTTGTGACATCCCTTGTGGTTACTGGTATGTGATAAGGTGTTTGTCCCTCTTCCTAAACCATGTATTTGCCAATGTGAGGCCAAGTGCATTTGCTGTGTCAAGGATTTTCTGCCCACCTGTACTAACTGTTCCATATCCCCATGAACTTCCCTATAACCCTGGTTGTCTTTGCCTACATGGCCATTAAAGTCCCCCCCCCCCCAATAAATAAGTGCTCATTCCCCTGACATTGCCTCTAGTGAGTTCACCAAGTCCTCAAATTCTGTCTGGAAGGCATCCTTTGTGGGTTCATCCAGACCTGCATGGGGGGCATATGTGCTGATGAGGTGAAGCACTACTCCTCTCCAAACCACTATAACAAGAGTCTGTTATTTACTAGTTTCACCTGGGTGACCCCTTCCTGCAGCTCCCTATCAAATACTATTCCCACCCCATTTTGCCGCCATTTGCTGGCAGTATAAATAAGCTTGTACCCCTCACCCAGGACCCTTGATCTATTTGCCCTCCCTCAGGCTTCTCGGAGGAAAGCTACCTGGATCCTCCATTGCCCTAGGGTGTTCACTAGTTCCCCTGCTTTTCCTGTAAGGGTCCCCACATTCCACGTTCCAAATCCGAGATTTCCCTAATCCCTTCCAAACGTGCCCTGGCTGTGGCTACCCCAGCCAGGCGCCTGGAACCCACAGGAATGTTGGTGCTGCTTGCCATTGAGGGTTGCCAGCCTACCCCATGGAGGACGCTCAACACGCTGTCACAGGGAGTGGCTAGTTGCATTGGACACACCAGTTCTCGTCTGATCACTGAAGTTAAGCAACACAAGCCCAGTTAGAACTGACATGGGTGGTCGCTTGGGAAAGCTGGTACTGCTAATACCCAATAATCGTCGCATTAGTGTTGTGTCTGTGCAGTATATGCATTAGAACTATACAGTGGACGGGTCTCTAATGACCTCGTAGTTGACGGGACCTTAAACTCCAACAAACAAACAAACAACGCTGTCACAAGGTCCAAGGTCCCAACCCCCATGGCACCTTAATAATTAATATATAGTAGGTATGGGGTTAATTACAGATATATGTATAATACAGATAATTAATTATATATATATATATATATATATATGAAATTTTGCCATAAGGAATTGGTGGCCGGCCCCAGTATAGTCACAGAAAGTGCGGACGACGCCGTCCAAACCACGCTGCGATGAGTGGAAAATGCCAGGAGGCATTAGGCTTAGAGCCAAACCCCGCAGCAAATTCCCTACCGCCCAAAACGCCCCCAACACCTATGGCCCTACCTGAACTTGAAGCTTAGGGATCTATGCCTTGAAAAAGACCGGCTTTACCCTAAGGAAGGCTGGAGATGTGTCATAGCAGTCAAAAATTAGAAAAAAAAATGTCGAGAGCAAAGGAGAATGAGACGCACGGAAGGCAAGCGACCCCCATTGAGAGTATATCCCTCAAGCTATCAATATATGGTCATTATTTTGGCTCGCCCGCGCTAGAAATAAAATAATTTCCTGACGGTGAAAGCATTTCAGTATACTGTACTTGCACTACATCAGTATTTGCCCTCGGAAAATCGGTACTATATTGTCAGTAATGTGAAGAGCTGACAGTAATACTGATCGTCTGAGGTTCCCTTAACATGTTCAGCAGTAATTTCCCCAAACTCTTGATCGCAATAGCATACTGTAGCTAGCCTAGCCCCGACTCTGCTTACTCTCCCCGATACTGATCGCATGGACTGCATGTGACTGAATTTAATGATTAACTTTGTTAACCTCACAGGGTTCGAAAGAAAAGTGTTCTTAGATTAAAATATTTGTCCCAAAGTGAAATGACAGGAATTTCGTCGTTGTTAAAATCTAAATAACTAAGACTTGAGTGGTTTAGGAGCAACTCTCGCTCTACCCCTGTCGGAATGGTGGATCGTTGGTGGATCGATAACCCCTAATGCCAGTGTTGAAGAAACAATAATTGCGAGTGTTTGATGGATTTCGTGATTCTTTTCAGGATATTCGTACATGCACCCGTGAGGCATTAAAGAATGCCATTGGTCTTATGTTGGAAAAGTTAGAAAGGACACCATCATCTTTTGAGCAGAGTGTGGTCTCTACCGATGGCTATATATCACTGACAACATTTAGGCTTGATGGGATGAAATCTTGGAAGGAGCGCTTGGAATGTGAAATTAAGCGTAATGTGTTCAAAGCCGAAAAATTGAGGAAGAAGTTGGCTAAATTGTGGGACTACATGGAAGTTCCAGTGATCGAAAGGGAGCAGTCTTTGATCACGGAAAAGAATATTACTCCCTCGCTCCTGAAAGAAGTAAGTTGATGGAGTAAATGGAGCTTAAGACTATGTTGACCGAATGTCAAAGAATCTCCCCGGTCTGAAGGGCAGGCGAGAGGGTGCCCTTTCCAACGAATGACGAGTCAGGCCGTTGCTCCTTCGTGGGCGATGTCACTGTTAAATGTAAAAGAATCTTGTAGAAATAACTAAGACTACTACTAACCCCGTTTCTGGCATACTTCAGGGTCAATTCGGTTATTTTTATTCAGCCGCTATCTCTATCCTTACTAGCGGCTGTATTGCGTTGGAAATAGCAGGTCTCATCTGATCACTGAAGTTAAGCAACACATTCCCAGCTAGTACCTGGAGGGTGGCCACTTGGGAAAAATGCCCAAAAGTCGTTGCAAAAGCGTAGTGCAATTGTTGCAGAAGTCTGTGCAGTCTCTGCTTTAGAACTATGCAGTAGACGGGGCTGTCATGATCGTTTTAGTCAAAGGGCCCCATAAAGGCTAACGAAAGAAACTCCACTTGGTACTAACGTGGGTGACCGCTTGGGAACGCTGGGTACGTTTAATGCTCAAAAATCGTCTATGTGGCCTGCGTTAGAGGTATGCAGTGGACGGGCCTCGAGTGACCGTTGTATTTGAACGGCCTTAAACTCCAACGAAACTAAACTATTCTCGTTTATCGTCGGCAAGTGACATCGTACAGATTAAACGGAACTTCTGCTTTACTTTCATCTGTCGGAAGACTTGGGAGTGCTTCTTGATTGTAATATATGAACCCACCTCTAAAACGTTTTTGTGGAGAAATCTTTCACTGCTAATTTATCAAAAGTTACAAATGCTAGCAACCCTTTGGTGTTGAGAGTCGGCCCGTAAAAGTTGCAACTGAATATAACTTGTGGATTGATTGTTAGCTTGCAGATCAGGTGAAGATTTATGAGAGGCAAAAGCAGGATAATATTCACATCTATGTGGCGAATTTGCGCCAAGAAATAGTTTCTTTTTGGGATAGATGCAAACTTGGTCAAATGGAGCGAGACAAATTTAGGCATTTTCACGATGGTGTGTGAATTTTTATTTTATTTTCCGTCTAATGGGCAACATATTATTTGGGGATGATTCACTTATTCGATGGCCGTTTTGAAATTTTATTTACAGATAACCTTACAGAAGCACTTCTTCAGGACCACGAAAAGGAATTAGAAGGGTTAAAAGAATATTATGAAGAATGTGAGCACCTCTTCCAAAAAATTACTAAGCATGATGAACTTTGGAAGAGAATCCTTGACTTGGAGGTTACTGCTATGGTGTTATGTGAAACATAACACATAAGAAATACAATTTCTTACTTTGGGTTTGAATTTCTTAGAAACAAGCGAGTGACCCCAATAGGCTTAACAACAGAGGAGGTCGACTCCTTAAGGAGGAGAAAGAAAGGAAAAAGTCTATGTTACAGATCTCAAAGGTAAATAGATGTAAAATGAAAGCACCATCTATAAATGGTTTCTGCACTGCATGAATCCTCTGCCTGTCTTCTGGGGGAGGCCTTCCCTTTATGGATTGCAGGGTTCCACAGTCTGCTACATAGGCCGACACCCTAATTCTAGTTCACTGCAAGCAGCCTCTATGGCCAATTTGGCAGTGGAGAGACTCTCTCATTGCTGCATAAGAACCCAGAAAACCTCCAAGACTAAGCTGCAGTTGCTGTGCCCTCTTCAATATTTGTGAAGGGGGTCTTCCCTTTCAGTAAGCCCTCCACTCTATATTACCTAAGAGTATTCCATTGTCGAATGGTCCTTGGCAAGAACGGCCAGTAGTACGAGTCTTTGCCCTTAGTTCCTTCATTTGATATGAATGATGCCTTCTTCCCTTATACCCAGCCAAGGACACACTTCCTGCTGGAGGTCCATTACACCCCATCAGCAACAGTCTTGTGAAAAGACCAATGCCTAATTCCCTAATCATTTCAGTCACACTTTCCCTGTGTGGAAATCTGTGGAGCACAATTCTTGCTGCCCTTCTTTGGATTCTTTCAATTTCCTGCCTGAAGGGAGACCAAATTGGACTACAATACTCCAAAATTGGACACCATTGAAGTATAAGCTGTTTCTTTAACCTCTTGTGCTGTCCCCAAGAACCCTACTAATGAGACAGAGGAATTGCCCAGCCCTCCCAATCAATTTGCCAATATCATCCTTCCAGTTACCTTTACTATTTAAAATAAGTCCAAGATGTTTATGGGTCACCACCCTCTCTGCCAACACACCACCAATGTAGTAATCAAAATCAACAGGGTTACCTGATCTGGATATCCTAAGAAGTCTACACTTTTGGAGGTTTAAAGGCAATTCCCATGTAATGCACCAATCATAAATGTTATCTAAATCCTGCTGTAATTGTGCACAGGATGATAACCCCTCATCCAATACCAGAGCAATGCATGTCATCTGCAAATAGCTCAAGGAAGGAGTTAATATCAAGTCCTATGTCATTCACATAGAGAATGTACAACAAGGTACCCAATACACTCCCATGAGAGACCCCAGATGTAGTGGGTTTCCATTCAGATGCACTACCCCTGAACAGGACCCTCTGTTGTCTACCCAGGAGATAGGACCTTATCCATTGAGTAACCTTAAAATGTATCCCTAAGCTGGACATTTTAGAAATCAGTTTATCATGGGGTACCGTGACAACATCAACCTGCTTTCTGTTGTCTAAAGCCTTTTGAATATAATCCATCAAGCAAGCCATTTGCATGTCAGTGTGACCCTATTTGCTGATGATGTAGGAATGCTTGAGGAATCTCACGAGGCACAACAGGGCTTTTACAGCACATGGCAATGGTGAAGGGGACCCTGAAGTTGAACATGAAGAGAACTGAGTGCTTAGCTTTCAGTTGGAACTTCCAAGACTAAGGGTGGTGTGGTTCATTGTGAGAATGAGGTGATACCAGTGGTGCAAGAATTTTGGTATCTAGGATTGATGTTTCAGAGCAATGGGGAAATCCACTCTGTCGTTACCCATAGAATCAATACAGGATGGCTAAAGTGGAGTTGGGCAAGTGAAGTGCCATGTGACTGCCTGGTCCTAATTAAGTTGAAAAGTAAAGTTTATAAATGTGTAGTTAGGCCTGCTATGCTATATGGCTCAGAGTGTTTGGCAGTAAGGAAGAACCATAAGAGAGGATAAGTGACAGAGTTGTCAATGCTGCGTTATGTGAATGAGATGTCATGCCCCGACGGTCTGCATCGTCTCTACTCCACCATGACTGCATGAGTAAGGGTACAGCCATGGTGAAGTGGAGAGGAGCAAGGGGAAGATGGCAATTAGGACCGCTATCAAAACAAATGGTCACATTTCAATGTAAATGACCATAGTGGAGAAGGGAGGAGAGAAGAGGGGAGAGAGATGTACAGGAGCAGAGACGTCAAAAAAACAGTTTGTTTCACAGTACAGTGACCATTGCTGAATGCCCATTGAAGGTTAACATGTACATGTGAATCTTACATTTTGAACAACGTATTTTTCTATCACCAGCTGATGACGCCACCATATGAATGTGGTTTTTCTCACACTACACCATGGCCATGTATTTATCAGGTTTAACCCTTAAATATTGCGCCTCTTTCATCTCCTTTCTACCATCTGCTCCACCATGGCCACAACTTAAGTTAGAGGTAGTTTGTAGGTGGGTAACATCGTGGAGAAAATTAAAGTAGGTTGAGGTGGTATGGACTCGTGATGCGAAGAGGGGAGGTGGAGCTTATTCGGTGCATTATGGGACAGTAGGTGTTTGGTGGCATTGGGTGTAGGGGAGACCAAAGCGGACGTGGGAGAAGATTGTGGGGAGGGACACAGTTGCGTGTGTGGTGGCTGATAGCCTGGTAGAGACTAGGTGAGAGTGGAGGATTAGAACCCACACTCAACCCTGTCAGGCGGGATAAGGGTGTTCTGATTATTATCCTTCCGTCCAAAGGTGGGGTCTTGGCAGACCCCAGACCTACAAAATTGTGTCTACACATTTACCGCTTTCTCTTGTTCTCCTATAATTTCTTTACCTGTCTAGCGAAGTTGGCAGGTATCCTAAATAATTACCATATTTTATTTCTGGTTAAGCAATGCAACCGAAATTAGTACCGACATGAGGGGCTGGTCAGAAACACTGGATACTAAAGCAGTTGTGGGAGCAGGATGTCCATAAGGATATGGTAGTGTCTGGGGTGGACGGGGACCTGGTGGAAGATAGGCAGGAGTGAAGGATTAGAACCTGCAGACCTGACCCTGTCATAGGTGGGATAAGGGTATTCTGATGATGATGCCTTGGGTTTCTTTGGTGTTAAAGAATTTTTTTAACATGTTTCCAAATTATTTTCATTGCTTAACCGTTATATGGATGGTATTTAATTCGATATCCAAAATAATACCCTTAATACGAATATTTCATCCTTGAAAATCAAAAAGTCTTTTTGGGGTCAAAACAGACCCCACCTTGCAGTGTGTGCCAGAAATCGTCACCTTGTGGACGGAAGGTTATTGTCCTGCAGGTGGTGTCTGTTGCGGTTAGTGTTCTTGTACCTCGTTATCGAACTCGATAAAAGGCAGAATCTTATTTTACAGTTGGAAACAGAGTTGGAAACTGCAGTCGTGCAATGGGAGGATGTGCATAAGAAGACGTTTTGTATATTCGGCACGCCATTGATGACTTTAATCCGGGATCAGTGGGACAGTTACCAGCAAGAAAAAGAAAATCAAAAGTTGCAAAGGGTAAACTGTTGGATCGTCGACTAGTGTTAATTTTCTTTTGAACATGTGATGTGATTTTCGTCTGTAAATTGGTTTAGAGCAGGGATTCCCAACCCAATGTCCACGGGCGCCATGGCGCCCACCGACCATTTTGTGTGTGCCCGCCACTATTTGGCAGCGGTGATAAATATTTCTCTCACACTCACTAAAGCTTTAAAAGAAAATCAATTTTGGTTAAACATACAGTATTTGTGAATCATTATTTTCAAAAATGAATTTAAGAAACTCAAAATATAGACCTCGACTTTAGCATTATTTTTTAATTATTTATTGCCCTTATCCAATTATAAATATATCCGTAACAAAATGGCGCCCGCCACCCTACTTACATTTTAGAATGTGCTCTGAGGTACAAAAAGGCTGGGAACCCCTGATTTAGAGGAAATTGAAGGCTAGTTTGTTGGAAACTGAAATGGCTGGTGTCAGAGGCGATTCTAGGGGGAATCGTCCTCTCAATCCTTGGTCGCCTTTCGCTGTTCGAACAACTAAAATGGCGAAGGTAAGGGCGACATTCAGGAATAGTACCCAAAACGGTCAGCTGTATCTGAACTATGCGTTTAAATGAGGAATTCGTATGTGATCTTTGAAATCGTATAAAAACTAACCCCATCGCAGGGCCATGTCCATATAAGGGTTGGGGGTATATCAGTTTGCAAGTGGGAATCCTAATGTCTGTGCACTTGTTATCAATGGGTTAGTAGAACATGCATTAAGTTGTCATTCTATATAATTTTTCATTTAAGCACATTTCTGTAGTAATTGGTCTATGGTGTTTGTTGCATTTCTGGAGCTTTTTTTTGTCAACTAACTGGTAATTCTCATCAATCATTGATTGTACTTGTTTTCTGTCGTTTCACCCTTCCAGACATCCGCTCCATCGTGTAGTCATAACTTGACAATCCGTTACTGTGGCCAACCTAGCCCCACCGACACTAGGCCAGAGATAAGAGTGTATCATGTTGAATGAGTAATTTTGCTATTGATGCATCCAAGATTGTTTCAAATTGGGATTCCCTTGGAGTAGAAGAAATTTGTTAGAGAACCTAAGTGCAAGAGTAACATCAGTTGTCTTGTGTGAAGGGAGTGACTTTTTGCGTTGGACACACCAGTTCTCGTCTCGAACCCGCCGTGGTGGCGTAGTGGTTAGCTCACTCGGCAACTACGCCAGTAGTTCTAGGTTCGATACTGGACCATGGTGGGTTGGCTTCTTTCGGGCAAGAGAGAAGCCGCGAGTGTGCCTTCTTTCGGATGAGAAGTAAAACCGAGGTCCCGTGTGGGTGTACAATGGCGCTTGCACATAAAAGAACCCTCTCTACTACACAACAATCCCCCAATATATCACCCTGTGTCCATTCAGAGGGACAAATAATCCAACTCCTAACCCTTTTCCTGCCATAGGCGGGAAACGGGTTAGGAGTTGCTTTTACACCAGTTCTCGTCTTGTCACTGAAGTTAAGCAACGCAACCCCAGCTAGAATTAACATTTGTGGCCGGTTGGGAAAGCTAGTATAATTGTCGGACCACCGACCAGGACATCTCCCCCTTAAAAATATTTTTTAACAAAATAGCAAGAGTTCATATTATAAACATTCATAGCTTTATTAAAAAAAATCCATAATCCTTTCACTAACTCATTGAAATCTAAAAAAACGTTGGGATCAATCAGTAGCGGATCAGGATGGGGGTAACACTCCAAAAAATGTGCACCCCAAATACTTTTATAATTCATAATCCCGTAGTATACATCTAGCTAGCAATTACAAAAAGGTCCTCTCCTGCCCCTTTGACAATGACCTATCTTCAGTGGTTTAGCCAACTACAGATTGGACTGCATCTGTTGGACTGGCAGTGTAGAAATGCGGGTAGCAATGCAAAAATGCCTCATCAGTTGCGCCCCATTCAGACAGTGAGGGTGGAGCAATTGCTGCATTGCCTCTCGTCTGGATCCGCCTCTGGGATCAATGGTGGATCATTCCCAAACAGTTTCACTGGCAAAATGTGATGTGTTTAATGGTCGAGTCTGTACCAAATCTCTAGGCATGTATTGTATATGCGCACTACTGAATGCAATGATATTGGAAAATAATTGTTTAACATGCAAAAATTTTAAATCGACCGGGACAAACGACTGTCGGGCCGGAACACTGGGACACAGACCTCGAAACCGGGACATGTCCTGGTGTACCGGGACGTATGGCAACCCTACGCTAATATCCAAATATCGTCGCATTAGTGTGCGTGTGTGTGCAATCTCTGCATTAGAACTATGCAGTGGACTGGGCTCCAGTGACATTGTAGTCGAAAAGCCCTAACACACAACGAAACAAAAAAATGCTTGTGTGGGGAGAAAACTAAGCTTGAGCAGAGTTTTGATTTGTTAGAAGGAAGGTAGACTCATTTTGAGAGTTTGTGTTGGGTTGAAGTTTGGCCCACTTTGCGAGCCTCGTCCACTGCCTGGTTCTAATTGCAATCTGTATGGACACTACACTGTTACTACGATTTTGGCATTAGTGGTACCGAGTGCTCCCAAGGGGAGTCTCCCATGCGTTGTTCTAGCTATGGGGATCAGACGAGAACTACTGTGTGCAACGTAGTGCAGCCGCTCTGTTGTTGGCTTTTTGGGACATGTTGTGGCTGTGGAGCCGAAATGTGTAGGCACCAGAGCTTGATCTGTCAGAGCGCTAGTTACTTTGCCATCTGAAGTGAGGTTGGTTCTGTAAGTGCACTGAATCGGCCTGCAAGCCTGTTACCTACTCCACATATCGTTGACATCGGACACGTGTTACCCGCGATTTTTACTGTTGGATGTTCAACAGCAAAACCATAATGAGCCTTGAACCATTCTGAACCTTTTCTAATACTGTGTTCTTTAATCAGGTATATAATGTACAAAAGAAGCCCTTGCAAAGGCGACTGCATCAGAAGAAGACTCAGAATTCCAGAAGACCTGCAGGTAATGTAGACAATGAAAGCTCTTCAGTGCTACAGGCTAGTAACACCCTGTGCAATGAGGATGCCTTGTTTTGAGAGAGTAAAACTCAAATGTCGGCCTACTCTGATTTTAAGATAACCGGATGCAGAAATGTATCAAAAAAAATTCTTGTCTTGTGTGCGTGTGATGCAAGAACTGTGACCCTGTCACGTGACATAACCTAACCTTTGAGCTTTTTTTTAATACACTAACTTGATATCGTGCTACTTAATGCTGCAATTTTTTTCCCCTCTAATGGATAGTGCAAAAAACATTCCCTTCAAGCAAGTGAGCACTTGCATTAACTCCTGTAGTACCGGCCTTGGTAGTGAACTGTACTACAGTTGGGGGTCTACGTCAATTAGGCGTACATACAAATTTGGCGTATGACAATTTGGCGCATATATAATTTGGTGTATGACAATTTGGCGCATATATAATTTGGTGTATGACAATTTGGCGTACATACCAATCTCTTGGGTGCCCAAATTTGTTCAAAATTGCAACGGTCATAACAACATTAAAACAAACAAACCCAACTGTGTTATTCGGGACCGTTGCAATGACTGTTATGACCCCGCGTGGATCTAGGATGGGGTTTTGGTGTTGCAACCCCTCCCATGCACACATAAACTTATATTTGCATAATAAGTGAGGTTTAGCTCAACCCCCCATGTATTAGCTAAACTCTTCCCTGACGAAAATCCTGGATCTGCCACTGGTTATGACAGTTGCAGTTTTGAACACATGTGTGCACCCAAGAGATCGGTATGTACGCCAAATTGTCGTACGCCAAATTTGTATGTACGCCAAATTTTCCGTATGCCAAATTGTCATACGCCGAATGTGTATGTGTATGTGCGCCAAATTGTCGTGCGCCAAATTGTCGTGCGCCAAATTGTCGTGCGCCAAATTGACGTGATCCCTACAGTTGGGTCTGTTTTTATGTGGTTTCTTCTTATGCGGTTTCGAAGTTGTGTGGAAGTAGAGTCAGTGTAAGGCCCATGACTGATAAAATTCACCAACCATTGTATTAGGCAGTCAACGAAGTTTTAGTCTGTCAGACATTAGCATACATGATACTTGTACATGACACTTAACAATCATACCATTATCATCATACCCTTATCCCGACTGTGGAAGGGTCAGGTCTGCAGTTCCACTGAACATGCTCTAAAATTAAAACTTATTTTGGAGGTGATTTGAACATTTTTAACCATGATGATATAGACGAACTGCTGGTGGATGATGTCTTAAATGACTATGATATTTTTAAACTAACTTTAGGTGCAGGCTGGTGTCATACCTCAAAGTGCCCCTGGACACAGGTAATTTAACATGTACCTCATAGTGTCCGCTTTCACGTCAAAGTGTCTTGGCCTTTTTCCATTACCCAGTTAAGTTATTTTGATAGAAATTTTGCGTTTATTCACGTTACACGTGCTCTGCGGAAAACAGACAAATTCGGGAATCTGCATTCAGACCTAGATGGCGGGCACTTTGAGGTACTTAAAAATTGTCTGTGTCCTACCGGACACTTTGAAGTGGACCCCGGACACTTTGACATGTGACACTGGCATCCCCCCACAGACAACCGAGCCAATATCCCTGTGTGTTCCAGATGCTTCACTGGAGTGCCCCCAATCAGAATATGTTCAGGGAACCTGCAGACCTGACCCTGCCGCAAGTGGGATCCTGTTATGATGATGATGGTCAAAACAAAAGTCTGCAGAGTGAGAAAAAAATATGTTTGTGAAAATGTATCGTCTATATTAGAGATCTATTGCAAAGACAGTTATTTCTGATGATGAAAGTGATTTACAAACAGTTTGCAGATGGTGTATACCCTTACCAGATAGACAATTGAATTGAAATACAATTTTATTTAAGGTTCATATAAATCTTTTTCAGCTTCCCAAAGAAATTTATTAAGCAACCTATTTTCTTTAACATCAACAAACTTTTTTTATGCGGTTGTACATTCATTTTAATTAGTTATTTCGGAGTTATGCGAATTTTAAAAATTATGAAATGTATCCCTGATTTTTCCATAGACAGTCTCATTTTATGTGATTTTCTGAGGAACGTATCCCCCACATAAATAGAGACCTGACTGTACTGTGACAGTGATTCCACATTAGATCGTGTGGGGGCCTGTTGGTTGCTTTGGACAAGGAAGACTCTCATGTTGTTTCTGTTGAAATGGAATGTAAAGCTGTGGTCCCAGGTGGTGTGCACAGTCACTATTACTGTATAAAGTTACCAGGTGTAGGAATTCGCCTCTGACGTTGGAGTAAACGTTTCTGCTAAACGTTTCTCTGTAAAGTTTCTGAGGGACAAGGATTAGACCTGACCCTGCAATAGGCAGTAAAGGGGCTGGGAGCTGCTTTGTTGAATTATAATATGAAAAAAGTTATATATTGTATTTCATACTTAAATTTATGCCCCTTATAGCTTTATGCCCACCCTGTGACTGCACCTATGGAAACGGGAGGCGACTGTATACTGGACGTCAGAATATGCATGAAAAAAAAAACGATTTTGATGGTGAACTTGTTCTGACGTGTCCTTGCGTATTCTGAAGAGGAATTTGTGAGCAAAGAAAACTATCTTATAACAATAACATTATTTTATTGTTCTGACGAATCCGTCAGAATTCATTTTTGTCATAGACTTACTCAATCATAAAGCGTGCCTTTTGCAAACATTTTGTGGCCTGGAACTTGTCATGTCTGCAAGAACCCAGGTGACACATTTACAGTGGAAGGTGACTGATTCCCACCCCAGGTGTTGGAAATGGCCACAAGCCTCCCAAACCCATCAAATTGGGAACTTTGAAAACTTATCGTGATTAGTGACTTACTTGTTATGACCCGTTATGTTGATCCCGTAGTGTGTCGCTACCTTATGTCCGAAAATCAAACGGAGTCTGTAAACATATAGCCAAAAACGCGTGGATTTGTAGCGCACTAGTGGTTTTTTTAATTAATATCACCTTTTTTTTAATTAGATGGTATAATTAATTAACATATTTAGAAATTTGAGGCTGTCCCCAAACAGAAATTTATCAATGATTCAACATTCTGTGAAAACATAGGCTGCCCCTTATATAATGCTGCACCACGAAGTACAGGTGTCATGCAGAGCAAACGTGGTTTTAGGGGTAATTCATAATTCCCGCAAGTGCCAGTGTTGCGCACCAGTGGAGGAGGTCTCTCGTAGGTGGTGCTAATGTATGGGCCGTTGCAGAAACGCTGCAATAAAACTTAAATTTTTTTAAAAATCGTACGCTAATCACGTGGTCTGTGTATGTTATTGCGTGTGTGCATCGACGTTATAATACAACTCCCTAATCTCCCTAATAAAAGCACGAATTAGGTGTTTGTGTGTGTGTGTGTGTGTGTGTGTTGGGTACACTTTCGAAAGCAACGTGGAAGGATAAACAAATCATAACTCGTAGATCATCAACAATTGACTTTTTCATTTTGTTTATTTGCAGACGACGTTTAACGAAAAATGTGCAAATGAGAATCGTTGTCGAAGTTCTGTCTTACCAACGCTGAAGAAGATCGCAATGAATTCTCCAGGAGTGAACAGAACTAGTTTGGGTTTGCCTATACTAATGTCAATAATGCTAACACGTTTTATTACTTTTAAATGAATGCCAGACTCTGGAAACTAATGCTGCCTTATAGTGTTATGCTATGTTGTAGTGTTGATGTATTTTAATGTTTTATTCGCTTTTAAATCTTAATTTTGTATAATTTTATTTTGTTGGTATAATTTTCTTACATATGTGACCTTCATGTAACCAGGGCCGGCCATCCGGGGGGTGCATTGCACCCGGGTCCCACAATTGAGGGGGCCCCATCATCAGTACCATTCAAGGCCCAGATCATTGCTAATATTAACAGTTTAATACGTCATTGTAGGGGCAACGTCCCTCATTCGACCCTGCCAATGCAACATAACCTAAACGTAACCTAACAATCCTGCCATTGAACTACACCAGGGTTGTACAGCTTTTCTGGTGTTGTGGGTTACTCAGCTGCTCCATGAACTGATTGCCAGCCACAGGCTGTCAAAACCAAAACGGGTGAAGATAACGTTCGGTGTTACATAGCAGGTAGGCTATAATGCATATTTAGAGATGATGCACCATGGGCCACATTACAAGTCTCAATGGGCCACAGGTTGGACAACCCAGAATTTGAGGTTAAAAGTCAGTCATTTAATAATGCTATTCTTTTTGGGGTTGTTAAAACCAAAATACTTTTAATGATTTCAGAAGTGTAATAAAAAATAAATATAATGGCATGGGTCCAACTGAAAATGTTCCAAGGTGTGGACGTCCACATAAGCTTTCAGACCAACTCATAAATGCAATGGTGACATACAGTATTAGGACACGTGGCATTTATGAGGAGTCCATTTACTCTGAATCCTTTTATTTTTAATTTTGGAAAAATATTTTGGTGCCCCAAAACGATTTTTGCACTCGGGGCCCCCTTTATAGAGAAGGCCGGCCCTGTGTCTAACGAACCCATAGTCAGAAATTGGATAGTACTAACATAGGTGACGACTTGGGAACGCTGCGTACTTCTGATACCCAAAAGATGCTAACGGCGAAGTGTCTAGGTAGACTGTGCGTAACAACTGCGCAGTGGACGGGACTCTCACGAGTATTGTTGTTAAAGGGCCGGTAAAACACCAACAAAACATGCAGAAGTTGGGGGAATTCCAGTGGGAACAAAAGAATTGAAAAACTGTCGCCATCAAGTGACCTGATATGCCTCGACTAGTTGAGAACTTAATTCGTAAAAATGAGAAAGCGGCTGTATAACGTTAGACTCACCAGTACTAGTCTGATCTCGTCCCTTACCATCCGCCAATCAGCCTCTCGAGTACTGATTCCTAGTGCTATCTGTCCCGGCACCCCCTCATGCACTACCACATTCACATTATTGACAGCAATAGAGCTCTGATTACACTAGTCAACATTTAAAAACCATTTTAGTGTAACCAGTACAAAAACATGTGCACTTTATTAATTTGGTCATGCAAAACGTAAATCGGGCATCAAAAAGTTTGTAGCACATATAGTTTTCATAGCACAGAATAAAATCATATTTATCATTATCCAAAGAATGAACAGCATTATGTTTGTGCGTATTTGCAATAAACGGCCCTTGCTGTCATTACTGTGATGCCATGACTTTGCTGCCATGATATCAAAACACTATTTCTTAAAAAAGCCATGTTCTGCTCTTTTAAACTTCCTCTTGTAAGTAACTTGTGCTTCACGTAGCAAAAACCAGCAATAATCACCCATCATGGCAGTATCCCATCTTCCCTGATATCTGTGTTCCAAAACTGAAATGTCTTGATGAAACTGCTCACCTTGTTCATCACTGACACCTCCCATGTTTTCAGCAAAAAAAAGTCCAGGTGGGAATGAAGAAAATGTATCTTCAGTGACATTTGACAACCCAGCTCTTTGTAGGCCCTTAGAAGTTCAGATATAAGGTCTTGAAAGTTGTCTTCCTTTCTGTTTCCCAGAAATCCCCTTACAACTTTGCAGAAAGCTTGCCATGCAGCTAATTCTGGGCCCTGTAAGGTACCTTGAAAGGCTGGATCATCCAAGAGCTTTCTTATCTGGGGTCCTACAAAGATACCTTCTTTGAGCTGTGCATCAAACAGCTTTGGAAACTTTACTCTTAAGTACTGGAAACTAGGACTTTCTTTGTTCAGTGCTTTGACAAAATTTTTAAATAACCCCAATTTCATATGCAGTGGTGGTAGCAGGACCTTTTGGGGGTCTAACAGAGGCAAATATTTTATGTTGTTTTGACCTGGTACAAGTGCATCTCTGGATGGCCAGTCCTTTCTGTTGTAGTGCTCTTGTGTTGCTCGGCTGTCCCACAGGCATAAGAAACAGCAGTATTTCATGAAACCTCCCTGGAGTCCAAGAACAAGCCCAATTACTTCTAAGTCTCCACAGAGCTGCCATTTATGGGTATCATAGTTCAATGAATGCAAAATGAGGGCCATACTTTCATAAGTCTCTTTCATGTCAACAGCATGAGCTACAGGAATTGAAGGTTTTGCATTGCCATTATGCAAAAGTACAGCTTTCAGACTTTCTTTCGATGAATCTATAAACAGTCTCCATTCTTCTGGATCATGGACTACTCCTAATTCTTCCATAAGGCCATTGACATCGTGACAGACACAAATGCCAAATTGAAAGCCATAGTATTTTGAACACATTTCATGCCTTGTTCAGAATGTTGATATTTTGGTACCATCAGCCAGCAAATGCCACTGTTGTAACCTTGATCCCAGACGTTGTGAATCTTCTTTGGATAATTTTAAGTCTCTTACCAAATCATTGAGTTCTCCTTGATCAATATGATGAGGGGACATATAATCTTCATGAATGAATTCATGATCATCTGTGGCTTCCCTTTCTGCTTCCACAGTTTCTTCCTCATCAGTGTCTTCTTCATCATATGACTCTGGAGGGTTGGGAACTGGCAGTCCATCTCCATGAGGTACTGGAAGTATTGCTGAAGGAACAGTTGGATATTGAATGAGATGCTTATTCTTTCCAGAAAATCCTTTAGTTTTTGTGAGGCAAAAGTAACAATCATCATAGTGGCTTTTTGGTTCATGCCATATCATTGGTACAGCAAATGGCATTGCTGGCCTCTTTCCCTTCAACCACTGTCCCAATAGTACAGCACAGCATACACAGCAAAAATGTGGTGCCCATGGTTTATCCTGGTCTCCCAGTGCACAGCCAAAATACAAACGATATGCTGCTTTCACCTGTTTTGAAATGCGTTTTCGCTGTGATTTTGTTGTGAACTGACCACACACATAGCACAAGCTGTCCGCTGAATTCACACAACAACATGTTTTGGATGAGGATGCCATAGCTGTAAATATTTTACAATGTGTTGCAAACTTTACACTAGATGGCATTAATTCACCCTCATGTTGCCTGCATCATCAGATCAAGCTTTTACATGTTATGATGCAACCTATATCATAAACGTTTTCTGTTAATAACATAAAAATGTGACATGATGGAATAAAACTAAAACCACATCCATAATCTATACACAATACTTATTTAAAATAATTATCTTTTGTTCTGGTTACAAAAAGTGTGTTGACTATTGTTATTATTATTTTATTAATGTGCTTTGCTTATATTCCTTTATATTTTGTTATTACAAACAAACATCTGAAACGTTTCCCTCACAAATGCTGCATTATTTGTTGGCCACCTGTTTTCTCTGGACCCTGGAATATTTTCTATGGAACTGGCATTATATACCATGTTATCAATGTTGTAATCACTGCCTTCCCTATCAATTATAATATTATGCAACAGGCAGATGCATTTAATGATTTTGTCAGCAAAATGAGGTGTCATTTCAATTGGCTTCCATAATATTCTGAACTTGGAATTTATTATGCCAAATGCACATTCAATAACTGCCAGCCACATGTTGAAATATTCTTTTTCACAATTCAAGTTCCCTCTATTGAATGGTTTCAGCAAGTTGTTGAGCAATGGGTAGGCTTCATCACCAATAAAAACAAAAGGGGCCTGTATATTTGTTGATGGCAAAAATGCATCTGGAGGGATGTTGAGACTTTTGGAATCCATTTTTCTGGATAGCAAAGAGGCTTGGAAAGTCCCTCCATCACTTTGGTTCCCATAGCCTCCAACATCAATAATGACAAATCGATAATTAGCATCAGCAACTCCTTGTAATACAATGGAAAAAATTTTTTGTAATTGTAATACATAGTTCCTGTGTGTGCTGGACACTTTATGCGTATATGTTTTCCATCAATAGCACCGATACAGTGTGGTAAACCCCATTTTTCATAAAATTCTTTAGCAATCCTCATGAAATCATCCTCTGTTGGTGGTTCCATGTGGACAGGCTGCAATTTCTCCCATAAAACTTGAGCAGTTTCATGAACAATAGATGCTACAGTTCTTTCTCCCATTCTAAATGTGAATGCAAGCATTGCAAATGATGAGCCTGTAGCAAAATACCTGAAACAAATAAATTATAACTAAAGGTGGAATTTTTAAATACATTATTTAGTACATGTGGATAGACAAGTTTTTAATTGAAAATATAGTGTAGGTTCATCAACCAACATTTTTTAAATGATTTCTAGAGGATGTTGTAATAACAAAATGGAAAGCTGTGTGATGCATATCGGAGGGAACTTAAGAAAATGCCAGAAAGGCAATCTGGAGATGATGGCACTCAGATTTCTTCTTCGTGGCCACATTTCCAAAGTCTTTGTTTTTTGCAAGACCAATTTACTGCACGGCCTAGTAGCAGCAATTTGAATACATCAGAAGTAATCCCTGGCACCAGTCATGAGCATGATGAAGACCTACATGCTGTTGGTGCCAGTGGAGGTGGTCAACCACAAAGCCCCATTTGTAATACTCCATGTCCTGCAGAAGACTTATCAGGAAGTGAGACCACTGCTAGCCATAAAACTGCCAGAAATCAGAAAAGGAAATGACAGAGCAATGACAGCATTGGTGCTGCACTGATCCACCTTGAGGAAACAAAAATAAAATTGCTGGAAAACCAGCAGCTTTCCCAAGATGATGATATTAACTTGTATAGTCTTCTACCTCACATCAGGTCACTTAAAAATCAACAGAAATTACTGCTGGGGATCAAAATGCAAGAGCTTGTGTATAGCTTTTTGTATAATACTGATATGCATCAATGATCAACTATGGAAGAAGAAATCATCCTACTTCCATGGTTAATCAAGCCTCATTTAGCATGGGGATACCTAATGATTCTTACAGTGGTTACCAAAGACCCTCTTCTCAGCACACACTGCCTCACCAGCAGGATTCTTCATCATCAAATGTATCATACTTCAGTCATATTTCAGAGTCATCATTTCTAGAATAGTGTTTGAGTGTAGTTTTGTGGGTTGTGGAGTAACCCTTAGGAGGCTTTCCAAGGGCGATGAGGAGGTAGGTGAAAGGATGAAGGAAAGGGTTAATTTGCAGCACCCAGCATTCTTTACCAAACAGCCATGTTGGTATTGATGTGGGCTTGCACTGCTTAACTTCAGTGATCTAAAGGGAATTGGTGTGTCCAACGCTACTCAGTTAACATGCATCATTATGTTAAATAATGTTATGTTTTT
>JAAFCE010006949.1:1116859-1131721 GCA_013389805.1 Trigoniulus corallinus
GCCCATTCCCCCACTCCCGTCAGCAGCTCATCCATGACTAGAGTGAATAAGTATGGGCTAACTGCTGACCCTTGGTGTACACCCGCCTGCACGTTGAAGCTTTTTGTGTTTCCCCAAGCCATCCTCACCCTAGCAGTAGAGCCCTCATACATATCCTGCACTATTCTAATGTGACCTTCATCTACCCCTTTTCTTCTTAGCACATTCCATACTACCTGTCTAGGAACGCTATCATATGCCTTCTCTAGGTCAATGAATATTTCATGGAGGTCCTTCTTTGCTGCCCTATATTTTTCTATCATCTGCCTTAAGATAAATATTGGCTCCATTGTAGACCTGCCAGGCATAAACCCAAATTGATTTCCCCGGACCATAGTGCATTTTCTGAGGCGGCCCTCAATGACTCTTTCCCACAGCTTCATGGAGTGGCTCATTAGCTTGATGCCTCTATAGTTTCCACAATCCTGGGCGTCACCTTTGCCCTTGAACAATGGAACTATCCAGCTTTCCCTCCATGCTGATGGCATTCTGTCTCCACTTGCTACCTTATTGAAGAGCTTTGTTAGCCACGTTACTCCTGTGGCCCCCAGGGTATGCCAAACCACCATGGGAATCTTATCTGGGCCTACTGCTTTGCGTCCTTTCATCTTTTGGAGGGCCCCAACTATTTCTTCCTCTGTCACCCTGTCGACTGCCTCTGGGGTGCCTGGGTGGCTCTCAACAGTCCTTTCCTGGTTGGTGGCATTTAACAGGCCATGGTAGTACTCCTCCCACCTCCTGGTTATTTCTGCTGGTTGAAAAAGGACTCTACCACTGCTATCCTTGACTGTTATGGCCCTGGTAATGTCCTTACTAGCTTGATCTCTGGTCCTGGCCAGTCTAAAAATGTTTTTCTCACCTTCTTTTGTCCCTAACTCATCATATAGTTCCTCATACTTGTGGTGTTTGGCCAGGGCAATTGTCCTCTTAGCATTTTTACTTGCTTGAATATAGGCAGTCTTAGATCCCTGGTCTCCCATGTCCTGCCACCTATGGAATGCCACCTTTTTAAGTTTGATGGATGTTTCCACCTCCTCATTCCACCACCATGACTGCCTACCATGAGGGTTGCCTCCTACTGTTGCCATACCAAACATCATCTTTCCACATCTCCTTATTGTCCTGGCAACCCTGTCCCACATGGCATCAGCAGACCCTTCCCAATCCCAGTCTACCTGGCGAGAAATCTCCTGCCTGAAATCCTCTGAGTTAGCTGGCAACCGCCACCACCTAATAACTGGTTCTCCCTTCCATGCATGCCTCCTGACTGCCCCCTTAATTTGCATCTCCAGCATGAGCAACTTATGCCCACTGGCCTTCTGGAAATCTTCACTGGGAAGTGCCCAGCAGTCACGTATCTCTGTCCTATATTGCTGCTCTACCATGAAAAAGTCTATTTGGGACCTGCCCTGTGTGGAATGAAAGGTGATGAGGTGCTTTTCCTTCTTTGCAAACCATGCATTGGCTAACACAAGACTGTGTGCTTGGGCTGACTCCAGGACTTTCTGGCCTGCATGGCTGACCAGGCCATGCCCACATCCCCCATGGACCTCTTCATATCCCACCCCATTCTTACCCATGTGGCCATTGAAGTCCCCCCAATGATTAGGCGTTCAGTTCCCATGCTCTGGCGGATCCTGCCCTTCACTATCTGAACCTCTCTACCAAAAACCCTCCAAAACTCATCTCTTACTGTGTCACCCAGGCCTGCTTGGGGGGCATATGCACTGATAAGGTGGAGCCCAATGCCCTGCCAGACTACTGTTACTAGCATCAACCTACTGTTGATGCACTTCACTGCTGTAACCCCCTGCTGTAAATCATTGTTCAGTATAATCCCTACCCCATTTCGTCCCTCTTTGCAGCCAGTATAAAGGAGTTTATACCCTTCTCCCAGTGCCCTGGATCGATTTCCCTTCCATCTGGTCTCATGTACAAAAGCTATGTTAATGCGTCTGTTCTTAAGGGTATCCACTAGTTCCCCTGTTCTCCCTGAGAGGGTCCCCACATTCCAGGTGCCCAACCTCAGTTTAACCCCTTTAGTTTGATTGACAGTTCTGACTGGGGGCACCCCAGTCAGACGTCTGGAACCCACAGCATTAGTGACAGGGCTACCTGTGGGGGGGTGCCATCCTACCCCACAGGAGACACTCATCAATGGTTGTAGCATCCCCAAGTGGGCAGTGGTCTCATACCCACCTGGCAGTGACCCTTTTACAACTTAATTTTTAAAAAGAAAATGACAGATAAATAAATCACTTCAATTTAAATCTAAATTAAATTTTAAATTTAAAAATTAAATTAAAAATTAAAATTTTGCCGCAGGAAGTTGGCCTCGCAACAGCGTGGCTTCACAGTGCCGACGATGCAAGCCAAATCACGCTGGTAGCGGCAGGGAACGTCACGAGGTTAGGCTTATTACCAAACCTCGCAACTTGCTCTCCGCCACCAAAATGGCCCCAACCCCTACGGCCCTACCTTTTGTCACAAAAAAAAAACTCAAGGGTTTACGCCTTGAAAAAGGCGGGTTTCACCCCAGATAAAGGTTAAATCCGAAATATTGCCGGGCAAAATTCAAAAAAATTCGCCGAGCGTAAGGAATCAGAAGCACCGGGGACAAGCGCCACCTAGTGATCTCCTTTATAACTAACTAGAAAGTAAAATTAATTGAATGTGCATTATTAAGAATAATTCGTAATGTTACTTTAAAAATGCCCTGACAAATGTTTAGCACGAGTTACATTTTATTAAACTAAATCAGTGTTTTGTGGGATAACCAAAAGTCATTATAGATAATGAAGAATTTTGGATAGATGTGGAAAATGTAGGTGTGTTTATTACACCACCTAAGGATGGAAGAGATAGTGAGGAAGACAGTGGAGAAGAAAATGAGGAGGGTGATATAAATCCTTTGAGTGGAAGACAATTAACAACAGAAGCTGTAGCCACTATTCACACAAAAACTGTAATTCGTTATTTGGGAGAGTCCAGTGATGATGAAGATGATAATATCCCACTTTCTGAATTAAAACAGCAGTTAAGAAAAAACACCTTAATGGATAGGAAATGGTCAAAGACAATGGACATTCAACACACATTTGTTCCTTTCATATCTCCAAAACAGCCACATGTCATACCAAATGATACTGTGGCATGCTTTGAGTTATTTTTTGACACTGAAGTTTGTGTTTTATTTGTTTGTTTGTTGGAGTTTAAGGTCCCATCAACTACAAGGTCATTAGAGACCCACCCACTGTATAGTTCTAATGCATATACTGCACAGATACTACACTAATGCGACGATTATTGGGTATTAGCAGTACCCAGCTTTCCCAAGCGACCACCCATGTAAGTACTAACTGGGCTTGCGTTGCTTAACTTCAGTGATCGGATGAGAACTGGTGTGTCCAATGCACTGAAGTGTGTGAGTCCTCAAACAAATGTTCATTGCATATGCAAAATTTAAAGGAGATCACAATTTGAATGATCTGAAATGTTATATAGCAATTTTATTATACTCAGGTTATATGGATGTACCTAGATGGAGAATGCTATGGGAATCTGATACAGAGACCTATAATCCAACTGTTGCAAATGCCACGAGAAGATATCGTTTAGAAGAAATTAAAAAAATTACTCATTGTTCAAACAATCACAGTTTAGATCCAAATGATAAGTTTACTAAAGTGAGGCCCCTATTTGATTTGCTAAATGAAAGGTGCATAAAACATACCAATTTTCCTGAACACCTATGTGTTGATGAGAGTATGGTTCCTTATTTTGGAAAGCATCCAGCAAAGCAGTTTATAAATGGTAAAACAATTACAGTCAAACCTCGCTATAACACACCCTGGTTATAACACTTTTCAGCTGATGACACACACAAAGGAAAGTCCCAGCCAGCGCTAATGCATAAGTATATAGAAATTGATTGGCTATAACACACTCGGATATTTCATATAACACACAACTGGTTTGGTCCCTACAGCACTTTCAACGTGTGAGAGACCTCAGATATAACAAACAGCTATAACATGCAACTAGATGGCATACCCCAAAGCTTAATTAAGGCTATATGGTGCAATAGTTCCACTATCTATAGGATCACTTTTCCAGAGCAATGGGAAAATCGATTCTGACGTCGCCCGTAGGGTTAATGCAGGATGGCTGAAGTGGAGACAGGCAAGTGGGGTCCTGTGTGACCACCAGGTCCCAATAATGATGAAGGGCAAAATTTACAGAACTGTCATTGTGTTGGGCTATTAGGAAGACCCATGAAAGGCAAATGCAAGCAGCTGAGATGCTAATGCTATGCTACATGTGTGGGATGTCATGATCTGACAGAATTAGACACGACTACATTAGAGGTAGCTAGGGGGTGGCAGATATTGCAAAAAGACGAGAGAGAAGCATTTGAGGTGGTATGGGCATGTGATGTGGAGGGGAGAGGAGGAGCTTATTGTGGGACTGCAAGTAGTTGGGGGCACCAGAGGTAGAGGAAGACCAAAACGGACGTGAGTGCAGGTGGTGCAAAGGGACATGGTGGCATGTGGGGTGGAAGGGGACTTGGTGGGGGATAGGCAGGAGTGGAGAATTAGAACCCGCAGCCCCGACCCTGCCTCAGGCGGGAGAAGGGTGAGATGATGATAAAAGGATAAAATTCTCAGCAGTGTGGAATCTGGCAAAATTGTGGCTAACTGCAAGTGCGTGCATCTTGAAGTATACAAGTCTAGGTCAATTTTTTTAATACATCTTGAAATTAGCATAGTTTTGTTCAGTTAACATAGCTGTGGCATCATTTAGCATTGTATCTGTTATAACACACAGACATGAGCAGTCCCAAAGGTGTGTGTTATATCCGAGTTTGACTGTAGATAAGGTTATAAAGTCTGGTGTTTATGTGAGCCGTAGGGTTACCTTGTGCACTTTGAACCATACCAAGGCAAACAACGTAACAGAAGAAACATGGATCTAGGTGTTGGTGGGTCTGTTGTTATGCACCTATTGTCAAAAATGCCTAGAAATATCCCATTCAAAATTATGGGATAGATATTTTTCATCATTGAAGCTGGCAAATAGATTACATGTTCTAGGGTATGGATATACAGTTGCAATAATGGCTAACAGGATTGAAAAATGTCCAATAACACCAGCAAAGGAAATGATGAAAAAAGATAGAGGGACATTTGATTATTGTACTGACATCAATATCAATGTCACAATAACTGCTTGGCATGACACTAAAGTTGTTTTTGCAGTAAGCACTTGTAAAAGTGTTGAACCTATAAAACAAGTGAATAGGTGGGTGTCATCTGCAAAAAAAGAAATTACCTATAAATCAACAAAATGTAATTGCTATGTATAGCCAATACATAGGAGGAGTAGACACAATGGATAAAAATATTGATAAGTATAGAGTATGTATAAAATCAATAAAGTGGTGGTGGGTTCTTTTTACTTTCTGTTTGGATGCAGCAGTACACAATGCTTGGCAGTTATATAGAAAAAATGTTGCTGCAAATGAAAAAGTTGATTATTTGCAGTTCAGGAGAACTGTTGTTTACAGTTATTTGAAAGTGTATGGTACCCCATTTGTTGGAGGAGGAAGGTCTAAATCAAGGAAAGAGCTATGCAAAAGAGTGACAGATTTTGTAAGATATGATTGTTTGAACCACTGGATGATTCCTGCACCCAAGCAAAATAGATGTGCAGTTTGCAAAAAAATTCAACAAAGGCTTGTGAAAAGTGTGGTTTAAATTTCCATGAAGATTGCTTTAAAGAGTTTCATACTAAGTAATTTGCAATGAATTTGAGTTTCAATCTAATTTCAATAGCTGAAAATAAAAGACAAAATTTTTTTTTTTAATTTTTGGACATTTGATTACATGCTGCTTCAATGCCCATTGTTCCATTATTGGAACAGCCATTATTTAATACTTAGGCTGCATTAAAAAATTCAAGTCTTGAATTTTCATGTTATTTGTGAGTTATGTACACAGTTAAATGCAAAGTTTCTTAAATTTTCAAAAAAAAAATTATTTGGGCAAAAACGGGTTAATGAGACGTTGACATTGTGAAATTGGGATGGTATTCCATGCTCCTTGGATCGCTGCAAACAATTGTTTCTTATTTGTCAATTTTTGCTTTTCTATTTCAATGTCAGTATCTCTCCACAGCATCTCAATTGGGTTGAGATCTGGAGACTGAGCTGGCCAATGAATTACTTTAATTTTTCGATATTATCTACTTTTTTAGGATATTATCCTGCTGGAAGAGCCAAATTAAAGGCAAGTTATCATTGGCATATGGCTCCATTATAGTTGAAAGTATATTTTTATAAACAGATCTGTCCATAAAGCCAGATATTTCATGAATTGGCCCAGTACCTCTCCCAGAGAGACTGCTGTACTCGTGTTTCCACCATCGCCAGTATATTCCGACTTGGCTTACCTCACGATCCCATTCCTGTTCTGGATATCCCAATTGATCAGGCTTTGACTTTTCTGCCTCTTAGAGAGAAACTAGTTGCCAAACTGAAATCTCTCTCTTATTTACTCCACGGCCTCAGACGCTTAGTTTCTTGTCCAAAGATGCTACTGATTTATAAGGCAAAGGTTGAATCGTTAGTTCGTTTTGCTGCCCCGTTTATTGAATGCCTTATGTTGACCAGGTTGTGGCCTCTTAAGGTTGTATATAATCTGAACATCAGGGTTATCCTCAAACTCCCATTCGGGAAGCGAATGCCTCCCTTTTGTCCGAGAGCTAGGCTGTTACGTTTCACCCTGTTTCTTAATTACTGTTTGCTGCTCAAATTGGCTTCCGCTTTATGCACTAGTGCCCACCTGTGTCACAGAGTTATGGCTGATTTTCAGTCTGTGGCCTGCATCAGGGTCCCCTCCAGGTTCCGGTTCATATCCCGGCTCTGTGGACATGACAGGCAGAGGATTTTTTTTCCCATCAAGTCATATCCCCTTTGGAATTCCCTCCTGTATTCTATCCAGTCTCAGGTGTTCGTGTGTTTTATGTTTATATGTAGGATTTGTGTACATTTTCAATGTTTATTGTATAAGTATTTTTTCGCTCAAATTGAGTAACTTTTTTCTTTTTGTTTTGTGTGTGCTGTAAATTGATACTTTGTACATAAGAATAAATAAGAATAAGAAAAACATTACCAGACCATCACACTTCCACCTTGGAACTTGACAGTTGGATGTAAACACTTTGGATGAAATTCCTCACGTTTTTGTCGCCCCACATATTTTCTGCCATCACTACCGAATAAGTTGAACTTAGATTCATCGGACCACAGCACATTTTTCCATTGCTGAGATGTCCAATTTAAATGTTCTCGAGCAAATGCTAACTGAGCTTTTCTGTTTTTTACAGATATGAATGGTTTCTTTCATGAAATTTGCCCAAATAACACAGGCCAACCAAAATCATTTTTTGAAAAACTTTTTTAATATCCTTAAGTGATTGTTTTCATTTTGAAGGTGCTGAATCTAAATGTGCAATCATTTTTTTTGCTATCACGTACATTTTTTTTTTAAATTTGCATGAATTTTAATCAATTATAATGCTAAAACATAGTGCAGTAAAGTGAATTAAAATATTAAAAACGGTTTTCAAAAACATGTATTAAATGTGAGGATTTAAGACTTGGTAGGTACAATCATTATGAATCCAAATGCTTCGTTTTTCTTAACCTTTTGCTAGTAAAAAATGGGTGTAGCTCCTTCTCTTATGAGATGTTTCTGGAGTAGATCAATGGAGGGACCAGCAGTAATCTCCCATCATATTTGCATCCCAATGACCTTGGTATCGATTTTCCATCTCTTTTATATCTTGGTGAAAGTGCTCACCTTGTTCTTCACTAACTGCTCCAAGATTTGCAGGAAAAAAATTGAGGTTCAAATGCAAAAAATGAACCTTCAAACTCATATTACATCCTAGGTCTTGAAATTTCTGCAGCATATTTTCAACTACATTTTCATAATTGGGATGTTTCTCATTCCCTAAGAACTTTAAAAAAAACTTCTTTAAAAGTATTCCATGCATCTTTTGTGGTCATCACTGTTTCAAAGTTAGGATCCTGCATAAGTTTTTGTATGTCAGGACCAACAAAGATGCCTTTTAACTTTGCTACTGATAAATGAGAGAATTTGCTGCACAGGTACTTAAAATATGGTTCATTTCTTAAAAGTGTTTAGCAAATTGTTTCATGAAACCTAATTTGATATGGACTACTCCTAATGTAAGGGTTGTGTAAATTATAGCAAAAAATGTGTTTTGTAAGAAAATGGAATGTCCTGGTGAAAATAAGCAGCCATTTTGGGGTTCAGCATGTACAAATACATACAATAGAGCAAAAATGATCGAAAAAGTTTTTTTATGGTTGGCCTGTGTAATTGAAACGCATTCAAACGATGTCTAATTGTTCTACAAGTCATAGCACACACATTTGTACTCAGAAGTTGTTTTTTGATATCAGTAGATGTCAACATCTGGTCATTTTCTATCAGATGGTGAATGGTGTGATCCTCATGGGGGTTGGATATCCTAGGATGATTATTATAACACTTTAATTCATTATAACGTTGGACAGCATGTACACAAGCACTTTTGCCACACTTTACAATTTTTGATATATTGTTGAAGCTCAAACTATCATTTTTTAACTGAATTATCAGTTTTCACGTTTCTTCACTCAAATTTTTACATCTACCCATTTTAAACTGCTTGACTGTGTAACACATACGTTACAATATATATATAACTAAGATCCAGAGGTTGTTTCATCTGTTTTTGCCCCCAAGAGTAAAGTTTATGCTGGTGCCAAACATTTTTTAGGGCATTTTTAACATAACATTACAAAATATTCTTAATTATGCAACTTTATTCAATTGTATTTTCCAGTTAGTTATAAACATCATACACAAATGTTACACATTTTTTTGCATCTTTGCAAACCACCCATTTAAAAAAATGTCGATTTTTGTAACATTTATCAGTCTGTGCTAAACATTTGTCCACCACTGTATAGTGTATTCTTTTGCTTAATTGCTGCCTCCACTCCCTAATCCCAACACCACGTCAGCCAGCACTGAATTCCACCTCCAACTCTAGCCAGGAGCTGGATTGACTTCTCCCGGGTGAGAGATTTAACCTGAGTGCATATTCTGTTGGATGAGAAGTAAAGCCGTGACCCTACGTGGTGTATGATATCTCTGCTGCACAGAAGAGGCCCCCCCCCCCCACCTATCAGGCAAAATTCAGGCAGTAGATCAGGCAAAATTCCCACGTGCAAGAGTTTGCTCCCCTGGCTTTGATGGAGTACCTCAACGAATATTAGGCTGACGGTTGCAGTTTAAGTCTGTAACCAGCTGCATCAAAATACAGTTTAAAAATTTCTGGCCATGATGTGTTGGACATGCCGGTTCTCATCCCATCACAGAAGTCCTTATTCGAGATGGAGGACGAAGACCATATTGTAGACACCCCTCCCATTTCTGCAGTGGGATGGAGAAAAGGGAGGAATAGAAATAAGCCTCCTAAGCCCACAAGATGGTAAATCTTCTGCAATGGAACTGTCGAGGGTTTTCCCTCAAGAGGGACGAGAACACAATGCTGATCTCAAGGCACAACCCCATCTGCATCTCCCTCCAGGAGATCTTGTGTCATAGTGATACCCCCATTTCACTATGGGGGTACACTATATATACAGGCACCCAGCAGCAAGGAAGTCACCCTGTGGGAGGGGTGGCTATCCTTACCCAGAATGGGAATCCAGAATGGGAAGCCAGCCTCTGTGCCGCCCTGGACAGTGCCAGAGCCAAATTTTAATCTTGTGCTCACAGCCTTCCCCAAAACCAGTACCAAAAGATCAGTGTACTAACAAGAGTTTGGACACCTCTCTCAGACCTATTGGGGGCCATGTTTTTATTTACACAGATGGGTCAAAGGATGGCACCTCAGTGGGTTGGTCAGTCTTTACAACTGGTCATCTCATAGGGAGCCACCTTCCAGGTGTTGCCAATGTCTTAACTGCAGAGCTCACAGCTCTTCACAGGGCACTGGTACTCATCCAATTATTTGAATGACAGACACTGTTGTTGTGACTGACTCCCTATCCTCCCTTCAGCTGTTGCACAACCGTTATGGCAGACATGCCATCCTCCAGGGCAGTGGTTATCAAAGCGTGTTCTGTGGAATACTGGTGTTCCATGAAACCACTTCAAGTGTTCTACAAAGAAATTTAATGCACAAATAAAGCAATGGAAAGATACTCTGATGTGACCTTCAGAATCAATGAGAGAGGGGGTGACTGAAGTGGAGACAGGCAAGCACAGTCCTGTGTTATAGGAGGATACCAATCTAGTTGAAAGGGAAGTTCTACAGGACAGTGGTTAGACCAGCTATGCTATATGGATCAGAGTGCTGGGCAGTGAGGAAGAGCTACATAAATAGAATGCGAGTAGCCGAGATGTGAATGCTGTGGCACATGTGTGGCGTGTCAAGAGCTGACAGAATTAGGAATGAGCATATTAGAGGTACCCTGGGGTGGTGGACATCGCCAAAAAAATGAGGGAGAATAGGCTGAGGTGGTATGGACACATCATGTGAAGAGGGAAGGGGAGCTCAATAGGTTAATTCCAGGAATGCAGGTGGTCAGTAGCACTACGGACAGGGGGAGACCAAAGCAGATGTGGGAAGAAGTTGTCTGTAAGGATGTGAGAGTGTGTGGGGTGGATGGGGAACTAGGGGAGAGGTAGACGGGAGTGGAGGGCTAGAACCTGCAGACCCGACCATGCCATAGGTGGTATAAGGGTATGATGATGGGTGTAGTAAGTACCAAGTGTAGGTGTACAACCTGCTTTAAAGTTTATGTTGAATTGTAAGTGTTCTGTGCTAGTAAAATGTCACAGTTTAGTGTTCCCCAGCTTCAAAAGGATTGAGAACCACTACTCCAGGGTGTGCACAGATTGCTGATCATGATTTGTAAGCAGGGCAAGAGGGTGTTGTTTATGTGGGTCCTGGGGTATGTTGGCATCATGGGCAACGAGATGGCAGATGCCCATGCCCGTCAGGTGGCCCACTTGCCAGATGTACCCAACACTGCTGTCCCCTCCTCCGACGCTCTCCTGATGGCATGGCAGGCCTTCCATCAGCAATGGTGGTCCCAGTGGTTTGTGGAGACCACCGACAGACTCTACACACTGAAGGACAATCCAGTGCACTGGGTGTCCTTGTGCTACCAGCCATGGAGGGAGGAAGTTGTGCTTTTTTTAGCTTCTAATTGGTCACACGTTCCTCACCCACTCCTACATTTATGGGGTGAGGTCAACCATGGTGGGACTGCTGTTGGAAGCCTCTCACAGTGGCACACATCTTTAGTCACTGTGAGGGATACTGTGAACTTAGATGCCGACTGGGAGTCAGTCAAGAGCTCTCCACCTCACTTGGGGATAACCCCTAGGGGGTTGAGAGCTCACTTGTGTTTGTGAAAGAGGCTGGCCTTTTGCTGTCCTGAATTTCCTTTCCTGTCTTCTTCATGTTTATCTTTAGCCCTCCCTTTTCTATTGCCCCTCTAATGTCGATAAGTCTCTTCTCTACCTGTTCTCTGCTGTCACTAAGATTTCTGGCATCATCAGCAAAGTCCAAGCACTGAGAGGCCCATTCTCCTACTCACATCAGCAGTTCATCCATAACCAGGACGAACAGGTATGGACTGGGTGCTGATCCTTGGTGCACCCCCACTTTTACTTGAAAGCCCGCAGTATTTCACCTAGTTGTCCTTACCCTGGCAGTGGGGTGTCCCGCCAATTATTCGCATACAGTTGTTCGTGCGACAATTGTTCGTAAGAAAATTATTCCGCAAGGTCAGTTGTTCTCCGTTATTTTTGTTCGTTGGTCAATTGTTCACATGACCATTGTTCGCATGACCTTTGTTCGCTTGATCTTTGTTTGCGCAAGTACGGTTTCGAAAGGTTCGAAAGGTTTCGAAAGGTCTGTTGATTTTGGGGCCCATTCTATGGTCCTGGAGGCTCTGCAACGTGTATTTGTAAAATGTTTGCTGGCACGGCGGAAGCTCTGAATGTCGTCTGCAAACCATGACAAAATCATTTTGGATGCTAAAATGCACCTTTACCAATATTTTTGAGAGCCCCATCCGAATTACGTTAATTATTTTTTTGTCCATCGGTTTGGGGACGTCCATGAAGGACGTCACGCTTTACGGGGGGTATGCAATGTTGGACAATACAGTAGGAGGCATAGGGTGGGGGAGGTCATGACTAGAGGACGTCACATTTCTTTTACTATAGATTTGAACCTTCAAGGCAGTGCTTTGTAAAATATTCGGTTGAAAAATATTTCCTTTTGTCTCAGTTGACATCTAAGATAATGCCGTTCAAAAGATAAAACTGTTTACTGAACTCATATTACTATGAAGTGCTTGAGAAAGGAGATGGGGGGGTGATACAAAATGTGACGTCCTACTGTAGGTGGGGTCTAACCTAAGTGGGACAAAATGTGACATAGGGGGAGGGGGGAGTAAAATTTTGGCGAAAATCCTGTGACGTCCTTTATGGATACCCCCTTTCTGAACGTACACCTAGTGGTTTCGCACTAACCTGAAACGGAGACAGCCGAACGGCTTAACCAAGGAGTAACGTCTGCTTTCCCCACATCTTCGGCAAATATCAAGCACTGAGGGGCCCATTCCCCTACTCCTGCCAGCAGCTCAGCCATGACTGATGTCATCCCCAAATAAAATTATTTTCAACTTTCAAGACATGTTAAACTGAACAATTTATGTACAGTTGACACAAAAAGTATGGAAGCACTATGATATTCTGTGATTTCAGAATATTTAATTGAAAAGAAAGTAAAACGCTGATGTAATAACAACCCTTGCATAGTATATGTACTGTGAGAAGAATAAAATGGGGGGGGGGGGGTAAAAAAGCATTTTCTTGAAATTGAAAGAAAACCAAATTTTCGAAGCCAAAAAAAGTATGGAAGCACTAACTCATGACGTATAATCAGCAGATATTTCAACTCCAATGACAAATTAATTTTTGCGTGAAGTCCATTGGCTTTCAAAACAACTTCCAAACGTCTTGGCATTGATTTCACCTAACATTTTGTGATATTTGTGGAAATTCTCATCCATTCATCTTCCAAGGCAGATTTCAGAATTTGTTTGCCAGTAGTGGTCTGTTTTCTTAAATTTTGGTAAAAAAAAAAACCAAATGTGTTCTATAGGGTTAATGTCTTGATACTTTGGGGGTGTTTTCAACTGAAGAGGACCGTTGTAAGGGAGCCACTTTTTTGTTAAAGCTGCAGAGTGTTTAGGATCACTGTCCTGTTGAAGAAGTGAAGGTGCCCTGTAGTCCTAAGTTATTTGCACAGGATTTTAATTTATGGGCCGACACATTTACATATGACCTAGCTATCACATGCCCTTCAAAAAAATCCAGGTTTCTTACTCCACTGTATGCCACACAGCCCCAATCGACCTCCATGCTTGAAGTGAATTGACAAAAACTTCTTCACTTTGCTGCGGAATATAAAGATAAACCAATGGAATTCTGGGAAAATGTTATATTTAGTGATGAAAGCAAATCTAAAATTTTCAAGCCAAGAAGTGTTCTAACTGCTTGGAGGAGAAAGGGTACTCCTATGGACCCCCCAAATAACCTACAAATAGTGAAGCATGGAGTTTGGGGGATTATGGTTTAGAGCTGTGTGGCATACAGTGGAGTTGGAAACCTGGAGTTTTTTGAAGGGCATGTGATATGTAGGTCATATGTAATTGTGTTGGCCCATAAATTAAAAAAAGCAAAAAAAAAAAAAAAGGCAACTCCTAACCGTTTTCCCGCCTATGGCAGGGTCGGGTACCCATTTGTCCCTCTGAATGGACACAGGGTGGTATATTGGACATAGTTTTTTCTGCAGCCAGTTGCCGGCCAAAGCTGCACCCCTACGCTTATTTATTGTCGGTCTAGTGTGCGTTGGGGAATGCTACCGACGCCAGGGGGCGAGCTCCTACACCTGGAAATTTTGCCTCATCTACCCGTTGCATAGTAGAGAAGGTTCTTTTATGTGCAAGCGCCATCGTACACCCACACGGGACCTCGGTTTTACTTCTCATCTGAAAGAAGGCACACTCGCGGCTTCTCTCTCGCCTGAAAGAAGCCGACCCACCATGGTCCAGTATCGAACCTAGAACTACTGGCGTAGTTGCCAAGTGAGCTAACCACTACACCACCACGGCGGGTGTTGGCTCATAAATTAAATTCCTGTGCAAATAACCTAGGGCTACAGGGCACCTTTACTTTTTCAACAGGACAGTGATCCTAAACAATATGCAGCTTTAACAAAAAAGTGGCTCCTTTACAACGGTCCTCTTCAGTTGAAAACAACTCCTAAGTACCCAGACATTAACCCTATAGAACACATGGTTTTCTTTTGACCAAAATTTAAGAAAACAGACCATTACTGGCAAACAAATTCTGAAATATGCCTTGGAAGATGAATGGATGAGAATTTCCACAAATATCACAAAATGTTTGGTGAAATCAATGCCCAGACGTTTGGAAGTTGTTGTGAAAGCCAATGGACTACACACAAAATATTAATTTGTCATTGGAGTTGAAATATCTGCTGTTCATACGTCATGAGTTAGTGCTTCCATACTTTTTTTGGCTTCGAAAATTTGGTTTTCTTTCAATTTCAAGAAAATGCTTTTTTACCCCCCCCCCCCCCCCCCCCCTTTTGTTATTGTTACAGTACATATACTATGCAAGGGCTGTTATTGCA
>JAAFCE010006949.1:1133712-1170724 GCA_013389805.1 Trigoniulus corallinus
TGTTCAAAGGCAAAGGTGACGCCCAGGACTGTGGAAACTATAGGGGCATAAAGCTGATGAGCCATTCTATGAAGCTGTGGGAGCGAGTCATAGAACGTCGCCTCCGGGACTTAACTAGTGTCCGGGGAAATCAGTTTGGGTTTATGCCAGGTAGGTCCACAATGGAGCCAATCTTCATTCTCCGACAGATGATTGAGAAGCATAGAGCAGCAAGGAAGGACCTTCATGCAATATTCGTTGACCTGGAGAAGGCATATGATAGTGTTCCCAGACAGTTAGTATGGGGTGTTTTAAGAAAGAAAGGCATGGATGAGGGCCATATTAGGATAGTGCAGGATATGTATGATGGTTCTATCACTAGGGTGAGAACAGCATGGGGAAACACTGCAAGCTTCAAAGTGGAGGTTGGTGTGCATCAAGGGTCAGCTCTTAGCCCATACCTATTTACCCTAGTAATGGATGAGCTACTGACGGGAATAGGGGAGTGGGCCCCCCAGTGCCTGGTATTTGCAGATGATGTGGGAAGGCTTGAGGAGTCCAAGGAGGATGCACAAAAGGGCCTACAAGACATGAAAGCAGCAATGGAAGAAGGGGGCCTTAAGGTGAACATGAAGAAAACTCAGTACCTAGCTTTCAATTTTAGCGGCCAGGGGCAAGGAGGTGAAATTCGCTGTGGGGGAGAGGAGATTCCAGTAGTGCAAGAGTTTCGCTATCTGGGATCAGTTTTCCAGGGCAATGGGGAAATAGATTCTGATGTGACCCATAGGATTAATGCAGGGTGGCTGAAATGGAGACAGGCGAGTGGGGTCCTGTGTGATCGTCGGATCCCAATAAAGTTGAAGGGCAAGGTTTACAAAACCGTTGTTAGGCCTGCTATGCTGTATGGGTCAGAGTGCTGGGCAGTTAGGAAGGACCATGAAAGGCAAATGCAAGTGGCCGAGATGCGAATGCTGCGCTACATGTGTGGGGTGTCTAGATCTGACCGAGTCAGAAATGATTACGTTAGAGGTAGCTTGGGGGTGGGGGACATTGCGGAAAAGATGAGAGAGAAGCGGTTGAGGTGGTATGGGAATGTGATGAGGAGGGGAGAGGAGGAGCTAATTAGGTCCATTGTAGGACTGCGGGTGGTTGGGGGCACCAGAGGTAGAGGGAGACCAAAGTAAACTTGGGAGCAGGTGGTGCTGGCGGACATGGAGGTGTGCGGGGTGGAGAGGGACCTGGTGGACAACAGGCGGGAGTGGAGGATTGGAACCCGCAGAGCCGACCCTGCCTCAGGCGGGAGAAGGGTGAGATGATGATGATGATGTGCATTCAGAAGGACAAGATGGATACCCGACCCTGGCATAGGCGATAAAAGGGTTAGAAGTTGCTTTTGCTCCTCAGCGTTTGTTTACAAGAATTAATAAGAAGGCAGCATGATTCTAGGCAACGACCAATGATTTGATTGTTTGTAAAAATTATAGTTTTGTACGTTAACATTTTGTGAAATATTATTTATGTAGTGTGTATGTATGCAATGGATTTTTTTCAGTTAGCCCTCTCACACAGGTGTATCAGTTAGAGAGGTTTTACTGTATAATCCTTTGAGATGGATACCATACTACTGTGTTTCCCTGATAATAAGCCACTGTCTTATTTCAAATTTGGTGCCGAAATGAGCACTAGGGCTTGTTTTCGGGGAATGTCTTATTCTTTTCTGTAATATTATCTTTTAAATTTTTTAAAATCTTTTAAATATTATCTTTTTCGGGCGAGGGAGAAAGCCTGACTGCACCTTCTTTCACATGAGAGGTAAACCGAGGTTCTGCATCCCGTACGATGACATCTGCACGTGAAGGAACCCTCTCTATTATGGAACGGGTAGAGGAAGCAAAATTTCCAGGTGTAGGACCTCGCCCCCTGGGTCCCAACGAACAGTAGAGAGACGATAAAAAGGATAGGGGTTGCAGCTTTAGTCGGCAACTGGGTGAGGGAAAACACTGCAATATATCGCCCTTGTGTCCACTGGGAGAGACAAGATTGGTACCTTCACTTGCTACTTGTAACCTAGCCCTATGCTTTTTAGCGAGTAGTAAGAACAGTAATATTCATGCCCATAGCTTCAGCCAGTCCCTCCTAGGAAGGCAGAGCTGATTAAACGACTTGTCTGACGTCACTTACGAATGACTATTCCCAGTGGCGGCACATTTCTTCAATTTCGTGGCACAGTTGTTGAGAATCGCTGCTTTATACTCACCACTCCCTTTAATGAAATCACCCTATCAGATGCAGGAAACAAAAACGGATGTGCGCTTTGCCTTAGGGCTCTCGTAGGGCTTATTGTTGGGGAAGGCCTTATATTTAGCGCATCTTGAAAAATCTTGGTAGGTCGTAATTTTTTGGTAGGTCTTATTTTCGGGGAAACGCGGTACTGACGAATATTCCGAGCGTGCTACCCACTGCGCCACCGAGGCGGGTTTTTGCATAGGATTCGGTTACAACTTGTATATTTCTTTGGCATTTGTGTGCCCCTAAATTCGTCGTTGTAAGTGTGCCGCCAAATTTTTGAATTAGTAGAAGTGTACTGTGATGAAAAAATGATTGGGAATCGCTGCCCTAGGGTCTCTAAATATCTAAATCCTGCACTGCTAATCTGATAGAAGCTGGAGCACTGTGATACAGTGTCGAACTTGGAACTTCTGTCGTTGTAGTTGAGGATCCTATCTCTACACCATCAAGGCGACTAATCGATATCTTTATTTATAATAGCCTAAATTATAAAAAAAGGGATGTGATTATCTTTTAGTACCCTAAGGACCGTTTCACACCAAATGAATGCAAGTCAATGAGACTCAATCCAATCAAGGTGAATCTGATTTGTAATCTCCTTGCTTTCACACCAACTCAATTCCAGTCAAACCAAGTCAAACCTCCTTCTTTCACTTTCATAATTAAAAGTTCCAAGTCCAGTGTGTCTGATACTGATTCATCAATGCCTGAAGGTAGACGATTCTGACCAGCCGAATCATTGACAATCTTGAAACGAGGTGGATTGAATCAGGTTCAATTGGTGTGAAAGGAAAAACTGTATCTGTGTGATTTGTGTGGTGGAGCCTCAAGCTGAATCTTGTTGAGTCAAATTCACCTTGATATGGTCTGATTCTGAGTGATCTGGATTCATTTTGTCTGAATTTAGCCATAGTTATCATTGCAAGGGGTACATCGACCATAGTTCTGTTTTCTTGTTCAATAGCGAAACATACGTCACCTTTTTTTATATTACAGGTGCATGTTAATATCGGGCCTGTCATATGGAGAAATTCAAAAACAGATCTACTAAGTGAATATTTCAGGTATTTGAGTGAATATTCTAGTCGTGTGCTGCATTCAGATGTCGCCAAAATATAGCCATTGGCAGTGCAAGAAGTTCGTGCCTGGGGCCTTCCTAAAGTTAGTAGCTTCATATCTTATCTCTCACTGCAAAGCGCTAAAGTTGGAGATTTATTCTGAAGGTGTCAGTGGATTTTATAGTGTTACTTAGTATTTAGAAGGGGTCTACATTGATGTGACGAATCACCATTTGGTGTATATTTAACTGGCGTTTTATGAAAACCGCCTTGTATACTAAATTTAATTTTAAAACAGGCCTCGGGAAGGTAAGAACACCCAAGAATGCAAAATATGATCTAAAAATTAAACCGAACTTAACCTGGGTCCATAACCCACTCTGGCCCAATTCAACAACCTAGCCTAAACCAATCTACCTGAACCCAATCTGGATCATTAGTGCAACATAACCCAAACTAACCCAATCAAACCTAACGCACAGCTTATTTTGACAAACGTGCATTAGATATAGGCCTACGCCAAATAGACGGGGGTGTTTGATACACCCGTGAATATAAATCTTATCAACGTTTTCATTGTGTAGTGGAAAAATCATGTTAATAGATGTACGTTTTGTATTCTTAGACACCGTCAAGTTGCTGTGAAGGCATTTATTGAAGATTACAGGTCATCAGATCATCCACTTGATGTTCATCAAATTAACGAAACGTGTAATAATTTGGCTAAGATGAATGCTACATTTAATATGTTGATAGCAAGTCCGTCATCTCTAGTAAGTATTATAAATGGAATTCATCTTTGCGGGACCGATGCTCATGTCTTCATCGCCCTTCCTAGTTATTTTGAGAGCAGTTGTATTGTGTTGGACACACCAGTGCAGGTCTGATCACTGAAGTTTAGCAACGAAACTCCAGATAGCACTGTCATGGGTGACCGCTTGAGGACACTGAGTACTGCTAATATGAATATGTAATACAGTAAAACCCCCATTATCTGGCTTCCAGATACCTGGCATTACCACATATCCGGGAATGAGAAATGGTACCCTTATGTCATAGGGAGACATTAAATCTTCCAAGCCTACCTTTCCAAAATGGAAATAAGTTTTTGCAAACGTTATAAATTCATGGCACATCAAATGGGAGTCATTTTACAATTAATGTGCCAATGCAATACATTTTCAAAGTGAGATTAAGAAAATTGTTGAAGCAAGCTGATATTGAAGATGCTTGCAAAACTGTATAATCAGTTCACATATATGACTACTCTTAATATTAATTAAATGACATGCAGTACTAAACATACTGCGTTTCTCTTATATCAAAATGTACATAGTGCTTTGAAATAGGGTGAATCCATCAACAGTTTTTCTACAAATTGAGTCAAAACTTCAAATTCATCACAACATTTCGAAAAATATATGCAGTATATCAACTGATACACTTATATGGCTCTCTCCAGTGCATTTTCCGCAACCTGGCCCCGTGCACGGGCTTTATGAAATTCTATCAAAATGTAAAATGCTTTTTTCCTACAAAACCTCACCCAGGCACTGTATCCACTTACAACAAAACCTCCTAACAGGTAGCTCAATCTCCTTGCCTGTGAGTGGGCTCATCATTAATAACTTCCTGCCAAAAACTTTCTAAATATTTTGTTACTTAAAGACTGTGAAATAGTTACAGTATGATGGAGAGGGCAAAAGGTGGGAAATTGTGCAAAAGTGGCATGATTTTGAATCAAATGAATAACTTTGCCTGTATTATGCCTTTCAACAGTAAGTTTCTATGGACTCAGAATATTTCAAATATTTTACTTGTAAAATACAAAATTGTTAATAAAATATGCTATTGTGTTGTAAATGGGAAAGTCATGTACAGTAGTTGCATTAGTTGATGTGTTCTTCAAAAAGAGTTGAGATAAATGTGGATTTTTGACTCATTGTGTAGAAAATCTGTATTCACCCTTCAATATACGAGTGCTTCACTTATCCAGAAAATTCAGTTGTCCAACACGTGGTTGGCCCCAAAGTTGCCAGATAACAGGAATTTTACCTGTATGTATTATTTTCCAATGGAAATGATACTTAGTGCCCATATTTAGCTTCTGGAGTAGCTCCACTAGTTCCTCACTAAGTCCATACTTGGTAAGAACTGCCCATAATTTCTTTCCATCAACCTTATTATATGCACCCTTGGAATCCACAAATCAGAGGTATGCCTTCCACTTCTTTCTTTCCACTTCTTCCATAATCTTTGTAGTCATGTAAAGTCTGCCCCTTTCAGAACTCATTTTGGAACTCTACTAGGTTACCTGACCCTTCTATTGCCATTAATCACCTCCTTACTAGCCCAGGTAGCAACTGATTATTGCTACTGAGCTGTTGCTATCCAAGCTTTCGTTGTTCTTTCCCTTACCCTTGTGCACAATCACTATTCTTGTGATGCCCCAGTCCTCAGGTATTTTTCCACTCTCTAAACACTCATTAAATATCCTTTAGAGCAGTTCTCTACATTTATTCCCTAGTGCTTCAAGTAACTTATTTGTTACCCTGTCCTGCCCTGCCCACATCCTTTCCCCAAATTCAAGCAAAACCAAATATTTTTAGCTTTTAAGCGGCCCACAGACGGTCAAGGTTGAAGGTTGAAAGGTCAAGTTGAGGCAACGGTTGAAGTAAAATCAAAAACTTTAGATTTTTCATGGGAGGAGCCTATTGTTGTCAACGAAGTTTCTTCGTCTATGGCAGCGTTGTCAACTTCGCTGTCAACATTAGTGCATTTCAAAAATTTTTGAGTGAAGTTGGTGCGGAATGATCTAGATACAGTGTCCAAAAGTGAAGTATAAAATTATTAAAGGGGTACAATTCGTGCGCAGTATGAGAAGCTAGGATCCTACCATGGTGACTTGGTAACTCCGTCAGTGGTTCTAGGTTAGATACCTGACTGAGGTTGGTGGGCCCCTTCGGACGATAGAGATCCCCCGAGAGCGCCTTCCTTCGGATGAGAGGAAAAACCGAGGTCCCGTGTGGTGTACTATGGAATTTGCACGAAAAAGAACCCTCTGCTATGCAGGAGCTCCCCCCTGGCGCCGGTGGAATTTTCCAACGACGGTAAATAGGAATTGGTCGGCAGTGGCTATGGCAAAGCACCGTCCAATACATCACCGTTGTGTCAATTCAGAGAGACAAGGTGGGTACCCAACCCCGCCATAGGCGAAAAAGGGGTTATTATTATTATTATTTTAATTCCATGCCCACCCGGGCACTAATTACAATTTAATACATATGAATACATATTAATAAATACACACATAACATCCTACAATCAATGCTCGAATAGTGCAAAATTACAGACCTCACAACCGTAGTACTCCAAGTATTTACCAGATAATTGTACAGGGCGCCTGGGCATCTGCCGCCACCGCAAAAACTGAGTTAGGAGTTGATTTGTATCGGATAAATAAGAATTAAAGCTTTTATTTAAATATTTGGTACCACCAAAACTAATGTAATGTGATGTGACGAGAACTGGTGTGTCCAAAGCAACTCGGCCGCACTCCAATGCAACTTAGCCCGCATTCTAATGCAATTCGGCCGTACTCCAATGCAACTCGGCCACACACCAATGCAACTTGGCCGCACTCGAATTCAATTCGGCCGCATTAAAATGCAACTCGGCCGAACCATAGTTTGAGGAAGCTGTGCTACACCTTTTCGCTGAAAATTTTTCGAAAAACTGATGTTGATGGGAAGGTTGTAAACTTGTTTGTTCAGTCTGTGGCAAACAAGTTGACGACAAGGTTGACAACCAAGTTGACCATCTGTGGGCCGCTTTAGACATAAACAGTATAAATACAATATGCATTGTAAATTTTTAGTGAACAAAGAAATGAGGAAATAAGTATTTTTCACACAAAGAAATAAGTATTTTTCTTACACAGCCAAAATGCCTCCCCCCCCGACAAATGTCTGGGTGGCGCCCCCCCCCCCCAGAGCGGGCCCTGATATAAGAGTTAGCTTGGGGGCGGGAAAAATTGCGCAAAGAATGAGGAAGAGTAGATTGAGGTGGTATTGACATGTAATCGGCCCCCACACACGATCAGTTTGGTGTGTCAGTTCGGTGTGTGCACATCGATGTGTTCAGTTTGTTGTGAAGGAATGAATTGCACATACACGATCACTTTGGTGTGTCACGTACTTATGTTCCTTTTCGTTAAACGTCATGTGACGTCATTTGATTGTCCGCATCAACCAGTAATTCTACCGTTACCATGGTGCAATTTCTTTAAATTTGACGTTTATCCATGTTTGGGCATGCGCAGAACCTCTAATGTGAAGAACTCATGTGAGCAACCCCACACACGCTCACTTCTAACTGACGTCAGTCCGAACTGACACACCGATGTGATAGAATTTCTTCACACCGTCAGTTAAAATTTTTTGTGTGAGCAAAAACTTTTTTTGCACACACACCAAACAGATCATGTGTGGGGGCCTTAATGAGAAGATTGATGAGGAGCTTGTTAGGTCCATTATGGGAATGAAGTGGTTGGAAGCACCCGGGGCAGGGGAACACCAAAGCAGGTTGTACGTAAAGATATGGCGATGTGCGGTGTTTCTCTTTTTGTTTCTTTGGTGTTGAAGGGCCATTCAACTACAACGGTCATTAGAGCCCACTCCACTGTGTAGTTCTAATGCAGAGTCTGCCGAAACACTACGCTGTTATGACCATTTTTGGGTATTAGCAGTACCCAGTGTTCCCTAACGGTTATCCATGCTAGTACTAGCTGGGTTTGCGTTGCTTAGCTCCAGTGATCAGACGAGAACTGGTGTGTCCAAAGCAATAAGCCAATCACACCACTTTCATGTTTAACTATAATTTCCTTTTTTGTTAAGAGTAATACGTTTAGGATTTTAATCACCACCTTCACTAACACCTTTCTCTTTTTTTTTTTGATTTTCATATCTATTGATATTTTTTTTTTTGAGAGCCATACCAAGGGATAAATTTTTAATGTCAAATTTGCTGAATTTGTTGCTAAGACTCTACTGCACCCTTGTATGAAGGGTGAACTGGGTTGCTGCTGGGGGCGTTGCTGTGTGCGAGGTGAACGGGGATCTGGTGGGAGATAGGTGGGAGCGGAGGGCTATAACTGCAGACCAGACCCTACCACAGGCGGGATTAGGATATGATGATGCTGTTTTTCGACTTGGGTAAGAATGGGAAATTTGAGATGTCACTACATTTCGAGCGGCTGAATTGCGTTTGACACACCAGTTCTTACAAGATCATTGAAGTTAGGCAATGTAACCCATGTTAGAACTGTGAAATTTTTGTAATTGTACAACCCTCTCATGTTTCCACAGGTGTATTAATTAGAGGTTTCACAGTTTAAGCAGTTTTTCTTCTCTCCTATAAAATTTTCTTTTTAAACTTACGTGCTTTTTAAAAGAAAGGTGACGATATACTTGCAGGTAACAATACCTCTGACTGAAGATGGCACCAGAAATGGAACGTTCGTTATGTATAATTATTCCAGGATCCATGGAGTACTATCCGAGTTTCATAAAGGAGTTCAGCAGAAAATATTTCCTCCACTGCCACCAATTTCTGATATAGATTTTTCACTTCTTAAGACTGATGTAAGCTGACTTTTTAAATCATTTTTATTTCTTAGTAGTATTACATTCTGACCTGCCTTGGTGGCACAGAAGCAGTATGCTCGAATACTGCGGCAGTTGTTCCAGATTTCACACACACCGATGGAGCGGCTTATAGCGTTGGGCACACCTGTTCTCGTCTGATCACTGAAGTTAAGCAACCCAACCCCATTTAATACTAGTATGGATGGCCACTTGGGAAAACTGGGTACCGCTAATGCACAAAAATCGTCGCATTAGTGTAGTGTCTGTGCAGTCTCTGCATTAGAACTACGCAGTGGACGGTGCTCTAATGACCTTGTAGTTGAAGGGCCCTAAAACACCAACAAACAAACAATTGACACACCTAGGTTCGATCGAATGCTCCGAGTGCACCGTTCATTTTTTGGGCAGTTCCACCGACGCCAAGGGGTGAGCTACTACACCGGGAAAGTTTGCCTCATCTGCCCGTTGCGTAGTAGAGCGGATTCTTTTCCGTGCAAAGGGCATCGTACACCACACGGGACTTCGGTTTTATTTCTTATCCTAAAGAAGGCGCACTCGGGGCCTCTCTTTCGCCTTTAAGAAGCTAACCCACCTCGTCCAGTATCGAACCTAGAGGGAGCGGCGAATTGAGTTGGACACACCAGTACTCGTCTGGTTACTGAAGGTAAGCGGCTCAACCCCAGGTAGTACGGACATGGGTGGTCACTTGGGAAAACTGGGTACTGCTAGTCTGTGCTAGTTGTGCAGTCTCTGCATAAGAACTATGCTGTGGACGGGGCTCGAAAGACTTTTGTATTTGAAGGGCCCTAAAACACCTACAAACAACAACAATCGAACCTACAACTATTGACGCAGTTACTGAGCGTGCTAACGACTACGCTACCGAGGCGGGTTTATTTTTTAGTATTGTTATAGTCTGCTGAATTATGCTGTGTGTTATTCATATTTATTTCATAGGAGGAATGGAAGTTGACGTTGTCTAGTCTGAAATTTAATCGAGTGGTGAAAAGTATTTTATTCCACGTCATTTTACCGTGTAGGAGAACAACTTCACCACCATGTCACAAGGTAAGGTATTTATCATTCTGTGGTATAAAGCGACCCGCACTCACGGCGTGAGTGATTCGAAGTTCGATATTAGATCGAGGTGAGGTGGCTTCTGTTGGTTAAGAGGCCCTCAGTGCGCCTTCCGCCAAATGAGAAGTAAAGCTGTGAACCTATGTTGGGCTGTAAAATGTCATAGGATAGCATCCTTGGGAGGAACGTCTTTGTCCGAAGCCACCTTTAGAACTCGTCACTGGTTCGATGCTGATCGGGAGCGGAAGTTGCGTTGCACACACCGGTTCTCGTTTTGATCACTGAAGTTAAGCAACGCAACCCCAGGTAGTACTGACATGGGTGGCCCTTTGGGAAAGCTGGGTACTGCTGATACCCAAATATCGTCGCATTAGTGAGTGTCTATGCAGTCTGTTTTAGAACTACGCAGTGGACGGGGCTCTAATGACCTTGTAGTTGAAGGGCCCTAAAACATCAAGAACAACAACCATTGCAGTTCAAGAGCCCTAAAATACCATTGAAAGAAAGAAACAAAAGCCATCCGTCACATAAGAACTAAAGGTGGGGTAGGTGACGGATAGCCGCTGCACTTGAAATTGACGTTTTTTTTTACAATCGGGAGTAATGCATCAGTAAATTGACAGAATTTTCTGACCTTGGACATTCTCTCCCCTTGCGTTTACAAGTGGCGTCGTATGGGTGAAATCTATGTTCTCAGGACTCGCAAACTCTTCATCTTCCTTAGTTTGTATATGAATGTGTTCTTCCTTTCTAATTTTAATTCCAGACCTGCAAAACCGGCACTGATAGCATAACCATCTTTCATTACAATGTTGAGTATGCATGTTGAATGCACACACGGGTTAGGGTATGGGCCAAGCAGTCATAACAGGAAAAGTCCAAAAAGGGACTGCTCGCCGGTATAAGGTGAGGGTATTATATTAGGTAGGGTAATTGTTTTAATTCCAACCTGCCCTGAATAATTTCTCTCTTTTCTTTCATGTTCGGCAGACAGTCTTGTAATATACAGTATTTCAACTGAAGCCTGTCTCTGAGGAAGTCAGGCTTTTGGAATTGGTCTCGTTGGCATTGGTTGCATTGTTCTGCCACTAAAGCAACTCCTAACCCTTTTCCCGCCTATGGCAGGGTCGGGTACCCATTTGTCCCTCTGAATGGACACAGGGTGATATATTGGACATAGTTTTTTTCCTGCAGCCGGTTGCCGGCCAAAGTTGCACCCCTACGCTTATTTATCGTCGGTCTAGTGTTTGTTGGGGAATGCTACCGACGCCAGGGGGCGAGCTCCTCCACTCATCTACCCGTTCCGTAGTAGAGAGGGTTCTTTTACGTGCAAGCGCCATCGTACACCCACACGGGACCTCGGTTTTACTTCTCATCCGAAAGAAGGCACACTCGCGGCTTCTCTCTCGCCCGAAAGAAGCCGACCCACCATGGTCCAGTATCGAACCTAGAACTACTGGCGTAGTTGCCGAGTGAGCAAACCACTATGCCACCACGGCGGGTCTTTGCATTGTTCTGCCACTGCACTGCATTAATCCCTGGAGCTAGGTAGGCAAATACAGTACAAAAAACACTAACCCTTTTCCCGCTTATGTCGGGGTGGAGTAACCACTTCTGTCCCTCTGGGGATCCAGACGGTTTCTACTCAGCCGGCTGCCGACCTAAGCTGTAATCCCAGTTCATTAGGGCACTCCGCCAACGCCAGGGGGCGAACTCCTACATCTGGAAATTTTACCTAATCTACTCGTTCTTTTACGTGTAAATCAGTGGTTTCCAACCGGGGAGGCACCAGTGGACAGTATTAATCATTGTACTGCAAAGCAGTGCAAGCAGTGTATTATTCATTTGAAATGGGCTTTTTGGCACTGGTTGCAATGAAAACCAAATACAGTGATACCTCGACTTATGAGTTTAATTCGTTCTGTGACTGAGCTCGTAACTCAAATTGGTTGTATGTCAAATTATTTTTGTTCATAGAAATTAATTGAAATGCCTTCAATCCATTCCTGCCCTCAAAAACACCTTATGAAATATATATCATTGATTTTTACTTGTTTTCCCATGCTATAAATCCTACAGAGGGTGACGTGATGAACCTTGGTGACATCTTCAGCAACCTCGAAGCCCATGCACTTTTCAGGGAACACACTCCTCTACCACTGACACTTTTTTTTGCAATCCTTTGATATCCTATTAAGGCACAGCCTCAGAACACAGATTCTTACATGCAGAGGTCAAAGTCCTTCTTGTAACACCCTACCAGGCCATATCTATAAATGTGAGACTCGCATCAAAGCAGTGGCAGAAAATGTGCTTGGTGAAGAATTTCTTGAAATTAGAGTTTACCTGCTGGTTCATAGGCTGCAGGACAGGAGGTGTCTTCAAGGTTTGGTGGGTGAGCAGATGCATTATACTGGATGAGAAGGGCTTGCAGGGGTAGATAACTTTCTTGGAGATTACTAATTATTGGTGGTGTGTGAAGCTCACTCATAACTGGTATTTTAGCTCGCATCTCAAATCAACAAATTGACTGAGTGACAGCTCGTATCTGGAATAAAATGTATCTAGCATATTATGGGATATTTGGAGGAAAATGGCATCCTTAGCAATAATCAGCATGGGTTTAGGAAAGGGTGGTTATGTGACACTTAACTTGCTTGTCTGATGGACTATATTCATAGAGCTCTGGACAAGGGTAAACAGGTTGATTTTGTATTCCTCGACTTTGAGCAGGCCTTTGTCATGGTGCCCCATGACAAGCTTGTTTCAAAAATGCCCTAGTTAGGGATTCATAGTAAGGTTATTCAGTGGGTAAAAGTTACCTGAATGGCAGTCAGCAGAGTCCTTTTTGATGGTAAGGCTTCATAATGGATACCTGTGCAGTGCTGGATTTACCAATAGGCTTATTAGACTGAAGACTAGGGCCTCAACATTTAGCGGGCTTCAAAACTTAAGAAAAGGGGTTCAAACGGGCCTGAAAAGGGCCTCAAAATTGAAATAGCCTAGGGCCTCTCAATATCTAAATCCGGTACTGCACCTGTGCCATCAGAAGTACCCTGGGGAAGTGCATTTGGACCTCTACTCTATATAATTTATGTTAATGATATAGGGCTTGACATACAATCCTTTCTTAAGCTATTTGCAGATGACACGTGCATTGCAAGGATAGTGGATGAAGGGTTGTCTTCCTGCACAGAAATGCAGTGGGTCCTAAACAAGATATATGATTGGAGCAGAAAGTGGGAGTTGCCATCAAACCTGCAGAAATGTAGCTTTCTTAGGATAAGCAGGTCTAAAAAGCAACTTGATTTTACTTACTCCATAGGTGGTGTTAGGGTTAACAGGGTTGAGACCCATAAGCACCTGGGATTTGTCTTAAACACCTGGGGCACCTGGAAGGAGCACACTGAAAAATTGATTGGGAAGGCTGGGCATGCTCATCGTTTGGTTGGGAGACAGCACAAAGGATGTAAAAGAATTAGCTTATTTTTCACTGGTATGGCCAATAGTGGAGTATGTTGTCCAATTTGGTTCCCCTTTAGGCAAGGGTTATCTTGGGAAATTGAAATGATACAAAGTTGGGCTGCAATAATTGTGCTGCGTCGCTGCTCTCATAGGTCGAATGTCTCAGACAGGATCACGGAATTAGGGTGGGACTCACTACATCAGAGGAGGGTATCTGACAGTGTTAAGCTTTTTCACAGACTACTGAGATTAGGGTATCAGAATGCTCCAGGGGTAGCTTATCCCTGGCAGACTGTAGAGGGAGAAAGGATCGTCCTTTCAAACTGAAGGAGGTCAGGGCACGAACAGACAAGTATTACTGGTCTTTTCTTCCAAGAGGCATTTGGCAATGGAATTCTCTCAGTGAGGTTTCTGCAAGAAGGTGCCATTATACCAGGTATGCAGTATTTCACAGAATAGATGACTTCAGGTTCCTTGGGGGGGGGGGGGGGTTCAATGGGTTATAAATTAGGAATGAGACTCATACTCTGCACTTCCAATTTGGCCTATCAGGCCTGCTTGCAGCGTATTCAATTATAATTAGAATAACTCGTAAGTTAGGGCACTTGTAAGTTGAGGTATCACTGTATTGAAGCAGGTTAATAGTCAAAAAAGAGTTATGAGTGGCACTCTCCACATTGCCCCAAGATTTGATAAACTTTGTGCCAATAAACAACCCCCACCTTTGCATTAAATTTTGATGCATTAGATGTAGGTAAATTACTAATTTGATATAGAAATACTGTAAATATGCATGTTTGACGACACACATCATCTATTAAAAGACAGGGAGGCATGGAGAAAAAAATTTTTTTTAGGGAGGTGCAGTATCATAAAGGTTGGAAACCACTGATGTAAATGACATCAAATACCACCTGGAGCCACACCTTTTCTTCCCATGGTACAGAATGCGACAACCTCCAAGAAGAAGATGACAGCCTCCACGCCCAGGACGTGAGTTCCGAGCGCCCTAGGCAAGTGGGTTATTTAAATTTAATGCCCTTCTAAATTGTCTGAGCGTCCCTCACGCCCTTGGCATTTGTCCCATTGCCAATGCATTGCTATGACTGCAACAAGGCGCCTCTAGAAAGCCAACATTTAGACAAGGCCCCACCATTCAGAGAAGTTTAGGAGCCCCAGGACTATGAACATTTTAAATAACCGATAGAATGCATGGCAAGGTAGTACCTCTGAAACTAGCCGCCCCTCTGAAATGTGCCGCTCTAGGCAGCCGTCTAGGTTTGCCTGCCCCATGAGTTGTCTGTGCCCACCTCGATCATGTATCGAACTTGGAACCACGGACGTAGTGGTGGAGCACGCTACCTCTGCACCTCCGAGGCGAATCGATCTGCAATACAACTGCACTTTTTTTATTTATCAGATTTGTTTAAACTAGTGCTTTCTTTGTGTAATTATTTAATTATGTTTTCATTGGTAGATAATTCAATTTTTGATTGATCTAAGCCATGACATTAGCGTTTACTACAGCCGTGTACACATTATTGTGGTAAGTACAATTAACGACGTTTCAACGCTTAGTGATTCTCGAGGGTTCCAGACACCTGACTGGGGTGCGGCCAGTCCGAGATGTCTCATCGACAAACGGGGCAGGGGCTGGTCCGTCCTTAGGTTCAAAGTGTGCAAAGAACGCCGGCGGCTGCCCTGATGGGGCGGCCGGCCACCTTCTGCAACTTACAAGTAACACGAAACTTTTCATGCTTTGATGCTTCAGGAAAGAATCCTGCATTGGGGCGCAGTGCGTAGCAGGCTCAGTAACAACGTCAGTGGTTTTAGAATCGATACTAGACCGTGGTTGGTTGGCTTCTTTTGGGAAAAAGAGATCCCCAAGTACGCCTTCCTTCGGATGAAAGTGAAACCGAGGCCCCATGTGGCGTACAATACCATTGGCATACGTAAAAGAACCCTCTCTTCTATGCAAAGGGCAAATGACGCAAAATTTCCAAGTGTAGGATGCCCCAACTAACAGTAGACCGACGATAACTAAGCACAGGGGTTGTAGGTTTCATTGGCAATTGGCTGTGGAAAACCATTGTCCAATATATCACCATTGTGTCCATTCATCTCCCTCCAGGAGATCCTGTGTCGTAGTGATACCCCCATTTCGTTACGGGTGTACACCACATATGCCGACACCAGGCAACAGGGAATACACCCTGTGGGAGGGGTGGCTATCCTTATCTGGAATGGGTGCATGCACGTTCCAGTGGCTCTGGAGGCAGTGGCGGTCTCACTGCAACTGGATGTGCCCACCACTCATATGTTCCCTCTACATGCCTCCTCGGGATTGATATCCCATGGGTGGACCTTGACTACCTCACAGACCAGCTTCTACAATCCTTCCTGATTATGGGTTAATTTGATGCCCATAATCCTCAGTGGGGCTTGGACAGTTGCAACCCCAAAGGCTCCTTGTGGAATAATGGGTGTCACACAATGGCCTCATTCTTCTAAACGGTTTACGGAAGTTTTGCCCCCGACGTTTTGCCCCGCAGCGCTTTTGCCCCTCGGACGTTTCACCCCCAAACATTTCGCCCATGGGAGGGTAAATGGCCGGATTTTGTTGTTCTGTTTAATGCAATAATAATTTTAATAAAATACAAAACGCAAACATTAACCTTCCGTCCGCAAGGTGGGGTTTTGGCAAACCCCAGACCTACAAAATCGTGTCTCCACATGTACCACTTTCTCCAATCTTAACCGAACTTTGAGTACCTGTTCTCCGATGTTTTCTTTACCTATATAGGGAAGTTGGCAGGTCTCCTAAGTATTTATCGTATTTTATTTTCATTTTTTTTGGGAATGGGATAGGAATGGGGTTATTCCTGACCCCACCTTGTAATATATGTGAAATTTTAGTGATGCCTCTTCAAACCACTTTCTTCATCTATTCTCAGTAATAGTCAGCTTTACCCCCTAGACCCATGGGGGTTTATCCCAATGCACTTCAAAATGTTTAATTTGAGATGATTATCTATGCCCTACATTGCTTTAGGGTTTTAATGCTGGATTGATTTTTTGAAGTTCTAGGAAAGGTTGAAATCTTATCATAATCAAACTAAGAGGTTATAAATAGCCCAATTACAGGTCAAGTTACTGTATTTATAAGTTAGGAAACATTAACACATGCCATGCCATCTTCCCATTTGCAAGAAGCATTCAAAAGCTGTACTGTATTGTGAGAAATGTTCTACAGAATCAGAAAGCATGGACATCTAGAGTTCTATTGTGGATTCAATTTGGACTAATTGACTCATATGTTTTGGTATACAAAAATGTTTACCTCTTTTCAAATATTGTTAGACTATTTGCATAATAAAATGACAATTGTGGCTTGTTCATAAAAAAATTCATGACGTCACTCAGGTTAATTGGCAATTATATAATTATTTATGAGTTTTCAAATTATTTTCACTGTTTAGCATTTATATAGATGTTGTTTAATGCATTAAAGATGATAGTCTCTTAATTCTGAATATATTTTAGCATTGAAAATCAAAATTTCTCATTGGGGTAAAAATTAACCCCACCTTGTAACGTATTTCGAAAATCGTTACCTTGTGGATGGAAGGTTAAGGTAGACTGTCACATAAAGAAATGCATACATAAACTAAAATTCGAAATTTTAGGCTATGCCTTTCAGAAAGTCTATTAAATTTCTATAGTAAAAATCCAGAGCTGGCATTGACTCAAGGGTCAGTTGGCAGGGTCACTTGATTTTTATATTACCTAACTCAGAATAACAAAAAATGGCCATTTGTAATCCCAGGGGTGAACGTTCTGGATCCCCTTCTAAACATGGGTGCCTCCACACGTGTGATGACTGCCACTGGTGGTCTTTCATGAATAGACTTATCCATCTTCTCTCCTGGGTTGGCACCACGTTTGCAATGGCAGGTTCCATCAGATTGTTGTGGAAGTGACCACTTGCCCATCAAGATTAGCAGTGGAGATGGGGCACTGCCCCAACGACCACCACGGTGGTGTCTACATCAGGCAGACTGGGAGGAGTTTGCCTGCCATATTTACTTTTGCCCACTGTGTGATTTTCATGGGGTCAACAATCTAGTGAGTCACTTCACAGAGGTGGTGGTCGGGGCGGACTTTGGCATCCATCCCCCAGAGCTCGTGCAACCCACCATGGGCATGGGTGCCATGGTGGACGGAGGACTGTTGGGATGTGATTCGGGCTCACAGGCAGGCCCCTTTGCATCTTCCAGTCTTGTCCTACTGATGCCAATCGTGTCGACTATCTCCAAGCCCTGGCAAACACTGTTTAAAAAAAATTTTCGGACCCCCAACATAATCATGTTCCAACGGCTGTACTTTTTATATAAATAAAGATAAACAAGCAATTCCAATTTGAAATATGTGGCCTAAACCCTCAGGAAACATTGTGAAAGACATTTTGAAAAATAACACAGGTCTGCAAAGAAATACTTGTTAAAAATTGTTTTACTTTTGATAACTGATTTTTATATAATTAGGTGTGCTGATTCCAAAAGTGCAATTTATTTTTTTCTATCATGTAAGGTTTTCTCTCAAAAGAACTTCATAGTTGGGAAGAAATAAAGGGAATTGCAGTATTCTGATGTTTCGATTTTCTCATTATCACTCCACAAATACATACTTTACATTTATATTATAGGTCTAGTAATGACAGAATGCATAATAATTTAATTTCTCTCTTGTGGAGTTACTTGAGATCTCTTTTTACCCTTGCATCAATACCCAGAAAGTTCCACATTGTTCAATAACAAGGGTACCCATATTCAATGAAATGGAATTGAGGCAAACACATGTTTTGACATGCAGGTATTTCTGAAGCTATCATATTTCTTGATGCATGACGGCCCATGGATGGTAGTTATCTATTGTTCTACTATAATCTTTTAACCATAGGCAGCCAAAGTTTTGTGCATCTAGCCTTTCTATTCTATATCAACCCAAAAATCCATTGTGTTGAACATTCGAAGACGCCTGTTTCATGCATTTGCTGTCCCACACAGCAGTAATCTCTTATGCTTTAACATAATATCCATATACCACCTGTGCAAGGGGCAGGTCATTGGGTTCCAGACAGTGGCAGATCCAGGAGAGGGAGCAATGCAGCAATTTCTCCCCCTTCAGTGCCTCAATGGGGCACATACAGTTGTGTGCAAAATAATAGCAGCATATTGTAACAACAAATGACTGTGCTGAAATGCACTTTATAATGACTGGGAGGGAAATGATATCTTGTTTGTTGCATTTGGTGATATTATATGTATAGTTTGGTATGCATATCGCAAATCTTTTAGCAGCATTCCATTTTTTTATAGCATTTGTACTGAAGAGTATCAATAACAGATGTGCAAAACAATAGCAGTGCTTAACCAAATCACATTTAATTTCAATATACACTTTAAGAGTAAAATGAATGTTAAATAAATAATAAATATGTATTCAATAATAAATATGCAGTGCCACAATTGCTACCCCTCAGCGCCTTAAATGGGGTGAAACTGATGAGGCATTTTTACATTGCTATCCACGTTCCTATACTGCAAGTCCAACAGTTGCAATCAAATCTGTAGTTGGCTAAACCACTGAAGATAGGACATTGTGTAAGGGGCAGGAGATGACCTATTGTAATTGCTAGCTAGATTTATAGTAAGGGATTCTGAATATTTAAAAATACTGTACTTGGGGGCACTTTTTTTAAGTGCTCCCCTTGATCTGTTGCTGGATCCACCACTGCCCCTTTCCTTTATGAATGGCCAACAACCCTATCATCCTTCAGCCACCTATTTCAAGGGTCAAACTATCCTGTGTAAGGGACATTTAGACAACAGTACACCATAAATAATAGCATACTATTTCTTGGATTGTATTTATATAGGCTGTCTAACATTAATAAGTTCATGAATACATGATAACATGAATAATTTCTGAAAATTGAATTGTTGATTAAACTGTACATGGTGGAATATTTTAATTATTTTTCTAGTAATCAGCATCCATAAAACTGTAAAAAAACAATAATTGCTTTGAAGACAATTCATTGCAGACCTGTGTAATTATTGGAACTCTGTCGGCCCAGAAACCACAAAAAACTGGTTTGCACCATGCAAAGGAGGCTCCGTGACATTGTCAAAATGTGTGGTGGTCACACAAGTTGTTAAAACTTAAAAGAACTATAATTTATTTTCAGTATTAATGAAGGTTTTGGAAATGTCCAAAAACGTATTTTGCATAAAAGTGGGCAAAGTTCACTTGTTGATGCTATATTTTCTTTCTCAATAATTATTTTTCAAAATGTCTTTCACACTGTGTTTCCTGAGGGTTGAGGCCATATATTTCAAATTGGAATTGCTTGTTTAATTTTATTTATATAAAAAGTACAGTGATTTGGCACATTGTTATGTTGACTGTCCAAAAACATTTTTTACACAGTGTATACACGGCGGGTAATCAAGGAGACCAGTGCTCCTCAAGGAGTCAGTATGTCTCCTCACTTACTCAACGCATGCCCTCCAAGAAAGTGTGGGAAAACCTGAGGAAGATCCAAGGAAGGTATTTACCACCATGTGGCTCTGGTCTCCTTGTGCAAGTGAGACATCTACTTCTGCCATGTGAGGTGGCTGAGGAACTGGCAAGGACGTTCGCAGCTGTCTCCAGTTCCCAGCACTACATGGCAGCTCTCATCAAATACAAACAAGCTGCAGAACGCTTTTAATCACTTTCTCTGGTGGTGTTGCTGAGGGGTATAACAACTGACTTACCCCTTGGGAGCTGGAGGCAGCTGTAGTAAGGGTCAGGGACACTGCCCCTGATACAGATAACATCCACTATCAAATGCTATGACATCTACCAGAGAAGGGCTTCAGTTACCTCCTTTAGGTTTTCACATACATTTGGCAGCAGCATGAAGTTTCTGCAGGCTGGCAGGAGGCTACTATAATCCCACTCCAAAAACCTGGGAAGGATAGTAGTTGTCCAATGAATTAATGACCCATTTTGTTGACGAGCTGTCTCTGCAAAACTATGGAAAACATTGTTAATTGGTGCTTGGTGTGGTATCTGGAATGGCACCACCATCTCGCCAATGCCCAATGTGGTCTCTGGTGGTTCATTTGATCTCACTGGAGACTGCAGAATGTGAGGCATTTCTTCGGAGATAGCACTTGGTGGCTGTCTTCTTCAATGTGGAGAAGGCATATGATACCACATGGCGCCATGGTGTACTGGAGACCTTGCACCAGTGGGGGTCTGGGGTATTTTGCCCCTCTTCCTCTGTTGCTTTTTGTCGGACCAGACCTTCAGAGTGTGTGTGGGTAACACCTACTCCTCGGCCTTCCTGCAGGAGAATGATGTCCCACAGGGGAGGGTCTTGAGTGTGATGCTATTTGCTGTTGAATTGAATGGCTTACCCTCTTCCATTCACCCCTCCCCCGTACAGTTATTCCTATTTGTGGACAACTTTTCCATCAGGTACTCAGCTGCCACAATGCACAGCATTGAGCATCAGCTGCTACTGGCACTCAATAGAGCCAATGAGTTTGCCACCTCATGTGGCTATAAGTTCTCCCCTGACAAAACAACAGTCATGTACTGCTGTCATAAGTGAGGGCTCCACCCTGAGCCTCAGCTTACCCTGAATGGCCGCCTCCTCCCAGTTGTAAAGGTGGCCCAGTTTCTTGGTCTCTGTTTTGACAGCCATCTGACATGGGTCCCACACTTGGAGCTGAAGGCTAAGTGGCTTCGCTCCCAGGATATCTGGCAGTGCCTGCAGGGAACTGGTTTTGGGGAAGATCGAATGGTGATGCTTTGGCTTTACAGATCACTTGTTCGATCACGTCTCGATTATGGCTGCACATGTATGGCCTGGCCACTCTGTCTACTCTCCGGATGCTGGACAGTACATCATGCAAGCATCCAGTTGTCCATTGGGGCCTTTACACAAATCCAGTGCTCAGACTGGTGAACCACCACTGACTGTGCAGTGGCAGCCACAGCACCCTATACACCCAGCCGTTTTTAGTCACACTTTGCGACAGCCATTCAACTGCCACCCATAAGTTCCCTCTCCATTTGGCATGTGGTGGATGGATGGTCTTACTGGCCTGCATGTGACCGCCTGGAGTGCAGCCTGTACTACCGGGCTCTGTGCAGCCCTGGACAGTGCCATAGCCAAGCTTCAATTGGAAGTCTTTCCCAAAACCAGTACCGATAGGTCAGTGTACCAACAAGAGTTTGGATGCCTCTCTCTGACCTATGAGGGCCATGTTTTTATTTACACAGATGGGTCAAAGGATGGCACCTCTGGTTCCATCCGCACTGATGGTGCAGTGGGCCATCCATGAACAATGGTGGTACCAGTCGTTTGTGGAGACCACCAACAAACTCCACACCCTGAAGGAGACTCCAGTGCACTGTGTGTCCTTGTGCTGCCAGTCATGGAGGGAGGAGGTTGTGCTTGCTCAGCTGCAAATTGGTCACACATTCCTCACCCACTCCTACATACTATGGGGTGAGGATTGACCATGGTGTGACTGCTCTTGGGGGCCTCTCAAAGTGGCATGCATCTTTAGTCACTGTGAAAGATACCATGAACTTAGATGCTGACTGGGTGTCAGTCCAAAGCTCTCCACCTCACTTGGGGATAACCCCCACAGGGTTGAGAGCTTGCTTGTACTTGTGAAAGAGGCTGGCATCTTTCACAAATGCAAGCAATTTCTTTCTGGCAGCTTTGCCTTTTATTCTTGTGTCATTTTGGCTTTTTCCTTTCTATTTCTGTGTCTGTTTTGGCTTTTGCCTTTTTATTTTAGTGTTTGCTTAGGCTTTTGCCTTTTATTTCTGTGTCTGTTTAGGCTTTTTGCCTGTTTTAGCTTTGTCTGTTTTGGTTTTGCTGCTTTTATTTTTATGTCTGTTTTGGCTTTTGCCACTTTTATTTTTTATATCTGCTTTGGCTTTTGACATTAATTATTCTTCGTCATTTATTTCGCTATTGCCTCTTTATTCTTATTACTTTTAGTGGGCTTTTGCCCTTATTTATTGTCATCATGGTGGGATTGGCCATTTACACCCCCACCATGGTGATTGTCTTTCACAGCCATAATGACCTTTGTAGCCAATGGGCCCTAAAACCCAAACATTCAATCAGTGTGTCCATTCATAGGGACAAGATAGGTACCCGACCTGCCATAGGCGGGAAGAGGGTGATGAGTTGCTGTTGCTTGGCAAACAAGAAAATGAAAACAAAATAACGATTTCTTTACTCAAACAAATGAATGTTAATTGTAGGCATTAAGGAAAGTAAGTAAAAATATTGTGATGGGGGCGGCCTCAGAGGTCATTAGAGCCCCATCTGCAGCATAGTTCTTATGCAGAGACTGCACAGACACTACACTAATGCGACGATTTTTGGGCATTAGCAGTACCCAGATTTCCCAAGTGGCCACCCATGTCAGTACTAGCTGGGGTTGTGCTGCTTAACTTCAGTGATCAGACGAGAACTGGTGGGGGAGTGGCAAGTTGCGTTGGACACACCAGTTCTCATCTGATCACTGAAGTTAAGCAATGCAAGCCCAGTTAGAACTGACATGGGTGGTCGCTCGGGAAAGCTGGGTACTGCTAATACCCAATAATCGTTGCATTAGTGTAGTGTCTGTGCAGACTATGCAATAGAACTATGCAGTGGATGGGTCTCTAATGACCTTGTAGTTGACGGGACCTTAAACACCAGCAAACCAAAAAAAACGAGAACTGGTGTGTCCAGTACAATTCGCCACTCCCAGACATGACTGCACTTGGGTGGCTGAACCTATGGTACCGGCCCTGAAAGGGGCTAATCTTAGGTTAATGAAATGCAAACCGCATTACTTGGAAATCGTGTTAAAAGAACCCGCGTAAAAAGAGAGCCAACTCATTAAAAAAATTTTTTCTCTCTTGAAACCACTCATAATAAATCGATTTGTTACACCCCGTGCCTTAAAAGGCAAAGATTTAAAACAATTACCAGTGCATTGGATGGCTAATCCAAAAGCCTGGGTGACAACAACTGTTTTTACAGAATGGTTCAATAATTGCTTTCTACCAGAAGTGGTAGTCTATTTGAAAGAAAAAATCTCTTGATTTTAAAGTCTTATTAATTATTGATAATGCACCAGGTCATTTACAGTTAGAACATCCAAATGTTCAAATAGTATTTCTTCCACCCAACACAACAAGCCTTCTTCAGCCATTAGATCAAGGCATAATTTCAACATTCAAAAAAATATTACATTAACAGACTTACAAATTCATATTGAATAAATTAGAAAATGTGTCCTTGACAGTAAAAGACGTGTGGAAACAATATTCTATATTTGATTGTATAATTCAAGTTGCATCTGCTTCTGCTGAAATAAAACCAGATAACTCTAAATGCCTGTTGCGAAAAGGTTTGGCCAGGATGTATTACAAGCAATACAATCATTGAAACATGAACACTTTGGAAGGAAATTATAAGTTTGGCACATGCTATTGGCAGAGAATGTTTTAATAATTTCAACCATGATGGTATAGAAGAACTGCTGGTGGATGATGTGTTAAATGATGATGAGATTGTTGCACTAGCTTTAGATGCAGCAAATTCAGAAAGTGAAAGTGATATTGAGGAAAACCCTAAGCCCTCTCACTTCAAAAATAATTCGAGATGGTCTTCATCTATGCAGCAAATTAGAAAATCATTTCCTTGTTAATGACCCCAAATCTGAAAGGGCCTTTAAATTCCAACGTGAGCTGCAGAACTGTGTTTCTAGATATCGTGAATTGCATAAACAATTAGTAGAATCATCAATGCAAAGTTTAATTATGGATTACATTGTTAACAAAGGAAAATAAGCCTACAGTGAGAACGAAGGTTGCACAAATTAATCACCTATACCAAAGAGATCAATTGCAGAAACAGTTATTTCTGATGATGAAAGTGATTTGGAACCTGTTCACAAATGGTGCATACTCTTATCAGATAGTGATAGTGATGAAAAACATGTAAATTTATATTACTTTCTTATAAAATAAAACGCGTTGTATTTAAATGCAATTTTATTTAAGAATTTATGTAAGTTATTTTCAGCTTCTCAAAGGAATTTATTAAGAGACCCATTTTTTTTAATGTCAACAAAATTTTTTATGTGGTTTTACATTAGTTTTAATTCATAATTTCTGAGTTATGCGAATTTTAAAAATTATGGAACATACCCCCAATTTTTCCATAGAATTATAGTCTTTTTTAACGCATATTCTTTTCACGCGATTTTCTGAGGAACGTATCCCCCGCATAAAAAGAGACCTGACTGTATTCCAATGGGATGGATAAGTTCCCGGCCATAGGTATTCCTGGTTTCCATGACCCAGCTTTGGAGTGGGTGAGAAAGGTTTAAAATTGTGATGATGATTTGAAAGTCAGGAGATATCACTAGAGGCGAATAGTTTTCAGTTGGACTCTAAGGTTTCTTCAAACGACCTTCAAAGAGTGTATTTTATTTCGGGAACTTCTCTGTGACGAGCTCTGAATTTAATAAAATGCAGTAGTTTCAAAAGCAATTGGTTGTTCTTATCAATATAGACGTCGTTTGGCATAAATATTATATTTTTTTTGTTTCAGGAACCGCATCTGCATTTGTTGAGCACAATGTATGCACGGATTTGGTTTTTAACTTACATAAAACAGTTGATGGAAGAAATCTTCACTCTCCTTGATATTTTACCAATATGCAACATGTAACAGAGAATTGTCAACTACAGTAATAAATTTTAATTTCAGTTGAACCCACTTATCTTGAACTTGGTTAACTCGAAACCCCTAATAAGTCGATGAAAAAGTCGATGAGTTTCTCTTAGTTGGGCTTGATAGTACAGTCCTATTTTAAATGTCAATATCCACCAAAATGAACTGACTAAATGCCAAACTTTGCATCGAAAAAGCCCGATTCAAAGAAAAGCAATACCGAAAAGTGCAATGGTGAATAAAAAATATTTGACGGAATTTTTATAAAGCTGGGTGCCAACCAAAAGTTTGAAAGTCCTGCTATCCTTGCTCCACCCAGTTGTGTTCACAGCAGCAACCAATCAGAAGCAGCAATTTAGCAGTAAGGGATTATGGGAAAGCATTACTTGCCCAAAAAATTGGGAACGAATGTATTCATTTTACTTGCCGTTTTTACTTCACGACTTGCCATTTTTAGCCTGATCACACGTGGCAGGTTGCAAGTTGCTACTTGCTTCTTAACCCAGTGTGAAGCAGCCTTATATGTTTTGGGTCATTACCTTGCTGGAAGATAAATGAGCCATTACATATTCCTGTCCATAATCCCATCGATGAATACCAGATTCCCACAGCCAGAAGCCCTCATACAGCCCCACACTAAAGCACTACCATCACCATGCTTCACAGTGGGGTGCAGGTTCTTCAGTTCCAACTCTTGGTTTTCTATACCTTAATGCATCCATCTGATGAAAAGATGTTAAATTTGGACTCATCACTAAAGATGACAGAGTTGCAAAAGCTCTCGGGCTCATTGATGTTGTTCTTAGCAAAATGCAGGCATCTCCGTTTGTTTTCTTCGCTGATAAATGGGTTTTTTCTGAGGAACCCGGTCATGATAGCCTGCCTTTCTTAATATCACTCTCACACTTTGAGGTACTACTGTCACACTTTAATCACATTCTAACATGGCAGCAAGTTTTGGTGCACTAATTTGGGGGTTTTCTCGAACAGTCCCGAAGAGCAGCACAGTGATGGAGGACATTTAGCTTCAATGGACGTCCACAATGTGGTTTGTCCTCTGTTTAGTTAATACACATTTTCGTATTATTGAATTAACAGTTAACAATGGTCTATCCACCATTTTTGCAATTTTTCACTGCAAATTTCCCTCATTACACGAACGATTAGCTTACAGATTTCATCTGGAACTCATTTTTTAGAGTCTAATAAAAAACTAAGATGACTCCAAACAAAGGTTACATGTCATGGAACCAATGTGAGCTGATAGCTTTATATAACATTCATAAAGTGCACCAAAAGGGATGCAAAGGCCGAGGTGTCTGAAAACTTATTTCGCATAGAAGCGGGCAACCAGTCCCAGTAGGGCTAGAATGGTGTCAGTTTCTTCCTCCAAGGAGTTCATAGGGACCAGCCTATTGCTTTGGACACACCCGTTCTCTTCTGAAGTTAAGCAACAGAACCCCAGCTAGTACTAACATGGGTGGCCGCTTAGGAAAATTGGGTGTTGCTAATACCCAAAATCGTCGCATTAGTGTAGTGTCTATGCAATATCTGCATTGGAACTATAAAGTGGACAGGGCTCTAAAGACCCTATTGTCGAAGGTCCCTAAAATTCCAACGAAATAAAGAGAAACTCAAAGGAGTTCATCCCAAGATATGTAGCCTAAAGGTGGACGTGGTAGTGTGTGGGGTCGTAGGAGATCTGGTGAGAGATAGGCGTGAGTGGAGGGCTACAACTCATAGACCCAACCCTGCTGCAGGAGGGATAAGGGTATGGTGAGAGTGATACACTTGTCTTCAGGTGTATTCCAATTCCCCATTCCAGCCTACCTGTCATCTTTCTGGGACCTTCCCAGTAAAGTGCATTCAGCGAAGTATAACAGATGGTATGAGACGGACGGAGAATAAGCTAACCTTAAGCCTGCTTCCCAATAACATCGGGAACGAGAACGGCAATGGACGGGAAAGTTGAAAAAATTTCATCTTTCCCGTTAAACATAAGCCGTTTGACCAATAGGAGTGTACCTCCACCACATGACGTATCTGTCGCCCCTCCCCTCTGCACAAAATACGTTTTCCGTTGCCGTTCCCATTGCTGTTGTGAAGCGGGCTTTAGGCTTGCCTCACACTGAAGCTGGCTATGTGCAACTCCGACTACACACAACTTGTGTCAGCAGAACCCCACTCATGCCCCACAGCATTGACAAGAAGCACAAAAGAAACTTAAAACAAAAGAGACTTTGTGCAAGTCGGATGAAAATTCCCAACCATTTGGGATCTAGTCGCAAGTCGGAAGTGTATGCACGTGGTCAGACGACTGAGTCGCAGCCAAAGTGAGAGGATGCATAAGGCTAGCGTCACATGGGAGCCGACTATGTGCGACTCCGACTATGCACGACTTCAGTTCTCACATTACGCACGACTTGCGTCAGCAAAACCCCACTCATGCCCCACAGCATTACAAGCACAAAAGAAACTATTAAAACAAAAGAGACTTTATGCAATTCGCACAAAGTCGGACGAAAATTCCCAACCACTTGGGATCTAGTCGCAAGTCGGACGTCTATGCACGTAGTTGGACGACTGAGTCCCAACCAAAGTGAGAGGATGCATAGGGAAACAAAGAATGGAATTGTTCGTGCATTATTGTACAACTATGCCACATGACTAAAAGTCGCTCGCAGTCGGCTCCAGTGTGAGACTACCCTAAAGGGCCCCACACTTTCCAACTTGTCGCACTGACAGTCAGTACAACCAATTTGGAGGTAGACATTGTCCGACAGAATAACCAAATTTGCCATACGTGTGATTGTCAAACAAGTAGCATGCCTCCGATGCTCTCTAAATGGCAAAGAATCAGCATTTCAGTATTAGCATGTGATGGTATTTTTTGGTATATTTCTAATAAAACATTAAATTCCTGATTTTTCACATCTATAATAGCGTACTATATTTCGCAACTTTCCTCGTATTCCGACGCCATGTTAAAATGCCTTCAGTACTTGACACACATTCACTGAGAGGGAGTAAAACAAAAGAATGACGTTTCTTTCGTTGGCCGGTTGGGCCAACCATGACACAGACTATACAATGTGTTGGGTAATTGGGAGGAGGAGCAGCGGTTGGATGGTTTCATTGTCCGACTGTCGGAATGGTCGCACAACACGCCTACAGACTACACAATTTGTTGGGTTGGTTGGCCCAACAAGTTGGATAGTGTGTGGCAGTCCTAAAGCAACTGGCTACCACGCAATTCTGAACAGGTCTAACGAAGTCGGACTGAGAACTCAAGTCGTGCGTAGTCGGAGTCGCACATAGTCGGCTCCAGTGGTCAAATGAGTAATGCCTAAAAGAGTCATGTCGTTATCAAAACAAAAAACACATGTAGTAGGAATGTCTGATGGTTAGAGCGCTGTAATGTGAAGCAGTCGCTATGCGCATGCGATAAGCAGATGAGTTCTATCGTATATGCAGAATATTTTTTTTCAAATAGTTCTCGAATTTTAATATTGATCGAGAATATATATTTAAATTCTACTTCAGTTAGGTATATCGCTGTTTGATTACCTAATGGTGGTAAACTATATTTAAGTCAATTACGAAATTACAACTGTCTTTACAAATGGCAGAAGCTAGGTTAAAACCCCAATTTAAAGGTAGGCTGTAGTTCTTTTCTTGTATTAGTAAATATATTGATGTCATTCATAATATTTTTATTCAGGCAATATCATTTTTACAGCAAGACGACGAACAGCAAAACGGACTTTAGGCATACTTGGAGCTACAATAGCTGGGTACGCAAGTTGGTTATAGTATACTGTACTTGACACCTTATATTGAGCTTAGTAAGGTGCAGTGTCTCCAATAAGTATTGAGACACTTGGAAAAGTTCTACATTCATCTCTGTAACATTTTAAAAATGATGTCAAAAATAACAAACAAAGTAAGAGACATTCTATTCAATCATAGTATCGAATTATTTATCTGAATTGCAAAAATAATACTATAATATTAAACTAAAAATCATATTTTGTTCCCCCTCCCTGAAAGCAGCCACAAAAAGTATTGGTACATGGTGTTTCTTGGTGATGTAAATGGTACAAAACAGTTTTATCAATACAGTGAAACCTCTCTAATTGGTACACCCGGGGGACCCAGCCAAAGTGTACCCATCAGAGCGGGTGTACCCATAAGAGGGGTAGTAATATGGACGAAAAATCGGTGCCTGAAGAATTTGTACCGATATGAGGGGTGTACCCATAGAGGGGTTTTACTGTACTTGGTTCTGATACCCTTTCACTTTAATGACACTCAGCACCCTCCTATTCATTGAATTGCAAGTGTTGTTGTTGTCAACAACGGTGGTATGTTTGCACATTCCTCTTGAAGGGCAACTTTCAGTTGATTGGAGTTGGAAATAGCTGCTCCATGTGGTTCAAGTCTGGTGATTGGGGAGGTGTTGGAATATGCTTAGGAGTGTTGTAGAGAACCCATAACCTTGTGCTTATAGCTGTGTGTTTGGGATCATTGTCGTGCATAAAAATGTAAGTGTTTTAATCCCATTTGTCAGCACTGATGTTCAGATTCGTTTTTAAATTGTCAATGTATTTACAGTGATCCACCTCCAGCACTCATACAGCCCCATACTAGAACTGAGCCACCACCATGCTTTACTGATGGTAGTAGATTTTTTACTTACAGCTCTGCATTTCACTTTCTTCACACAATTTGCTTCACATCCAAGCCAAAGATGTTAAATTTACTCTTGTCTGTGAAAATAAAACTGTCCTGAAACTTTTGATCAGAGTTTCTATACTTTTCACAGAACTTCAATCACTTCTTCCTATTCACTTCACTAATACAGTCAAACTTCGCTATAACACACCCTGGTTATAACACTTTTCGGCTTATAACACACACAAGGGAAAGTCCCAGCCAGCGCTAATGAAAAAGTATATAGTAATTGTTTGGCTATAACACACTCGGATATTACATATAACACACAACTGGTTTGGTCCCTACAACACTTTCAAAGTGTAAAAGACCTCGGATGTAACAAACAGCTATAACATGCAACTAGACGGCATACCCCACAGCTTAAGTAAAGCTATGTGGTACAAGAGTTTCACTATCTAGGATCAGTTTTCCAAAGTAATGGGGAAATCGATACTGACGTGGCCTGTAGGGTTAATGCAGGATGGCTGAAGTGGAGACAGGCAAGTGGGTTTCTGTGTGACCGCTGGGTCACAATAAAGTTGAAGGGCAAAGTTTACAGAACTGTCGTTAGGCCCGCTATGCTGTATGGCTCAGAGTGTTGGGCTGTTAGGAAGACCCATGAAAGGCAAATGCAAGCGGCTGAGATGCGAATGCTTCACTACATGTGTAGGGTGTCACGATCTGGCAGAATTAGAAACGACTACGTTAGCGGTAGCTTGGGGGTGGCAGATATTCCGGAAAAGATGACAGAGAAGCGTTTGAGATGGTATGGGCATGTGATGAGAAGGAGCTTATTAGATCCATTGTGGGACTGCAGATAGTTGGAAGCACCAGAGGTAGAGGAAGACGAAAACCGACGTTAGTGCAGGTGGTGCAAAGGGACATGGTGGCATGTGGGGTGGAAAGGGACTTGGTGGGGGATAGGCGGGAGTGGAGGATTAGAACCCGCAGACTGGACCCTGCCTCAGGCGGGAGAATGGTGAGATGATGATGATAAAAGGATAATATTCTCAGCAGTGTGGAATCTGGCAAAATTGCAGCTGACTGCAAGTGTGTGCGTCTTCAAGTATAATTATACTAGTCTAAGTCGACTTTTTGAATACATCTGGAAATTAGCACACTTTTGTTCAGTTAACATACCTTTGGTATCATTTAGCATTGTTTCTGTTATAACACACACTCGGTTATAGCACACAGACTCGAGCAGTCCTGAAGGTGTGTGTTATATCCGAGTTTGACTGTATAATACTTTCTTCTTGTTACCCAACCATTGTAACAGTTCTTATGAAGTATATTTTACACTGTATTTACACACACACTATTCCCTGTTTCACTTTCAAGCTGAGAAGTCACATTTGGAGCACTAAGCTTAAGGTTACACTTGATGTTTTGCACCATAAATCATTCATCTCTCTGTCATCTTTCTAGGGTGACCACTTCTTGGTTAATTTTCTAATGTTCCATAACGTTTCACTTTCTTTATAATATTAAACATTGTCAATTTTGCTTTTTTTAACAATTTCATTGATTTCTCTTTCAGACTTTCCTTCTTTTGTTTAGTGTATTATAATTTCTCTTTCGCTTACTGTGGTTTCCTTGCTTTTCCGTGCCATGACAAAATGCTTGAAATATTAATTTCTGTAACTTGTATTTAATCTCTGAACCTATTATATACATGCCCAACAATTTTGCTAAAGAAGTTAAGTTAGAAATGTCGTGTTTCAATGCATTTTGTGGATCAATTTTCATTTCAATATTATATTGTTGTTTTCATAATTCAAGTGAATAATATGGTACTATGATGGTAACAGAATGTCTCTTATTTTATTTGTAATATTTAATATTCATTTTAAAAATATTACGGAAGTAAATGTAGAATTTTCCAAAGTGTCTCAATACTTGTTGGAGTCACTGTACATTATGGAGGTATAAACTGTTGAACTTGCTGCAGATACACAGTTCAAAGGATTATGAAGTAGGAATGATATTTCTAGTTGTAATTTGCGTTCAGTTTGTTGACATGATGGTCTCATATCTGTTTAGGAAGGCAGTATATTTAGGGCTATAAATTGTAAAAATATGAGTACTTCTTTAATTTTGGACCAGTGGCGTGCCATCATAGTGTGCTATGTGTGCAGCCGACATAGGCGTCAGGATATTAAATGTGCCAAGGATGTCGGGGGAATAAAATACAGTATCTGTATTGGCTCTAAAAGTTTATAAAAGGTGCAATTCACAATGACTTCTTTCTAAATTGCATAAAGTACTTTTTTCCAAATTGTTAGTGTTACTTTTGTTTTATATAAGGTTGGCCACTCAGACCAATAGCAATGAAATTTAGGTATGCCTGTGACGTCACCATGGAAGCACTCGCTACTAATATATGGTAGAGAGACCATACTAATGATTAAGATTTACACATTTAAGACAAGCAAAAGTATTTTATCAACAATAAAGCCAAATCTGTACACAAATAAGCATAAATGGAGTCCTGTGTGATAGGAGGGTCCCAATCAAGTTGTAAGGGAAGTTTTATAGGGCAGTGGTTAGACCAGCTGTGCTATACTGTATGGATCAGAGTGTTTGGCAGTGAAGAAGAGCGACGTCAATAGATGCAAGTACCTGAGTTGTGAATGCTATGGTACATGAGTGGGGTGTCAAGAGCTGATAGATCAGCAACGAGTATATTAGAGGTAGCCTGTGGGTGGGGGACATCGCCAAAAAAGGGAGAATAAGTTGAGGTGTTATGGACACATAATGACAAGATGGTGGGAGGAGAAATTCGTTAGGTCCACTGCAGGAATGCAGGTGGTCAGAAGCACCTGGGGCAGGGGGAGACTGAAGTAGATGTGGGAGCAGGTTGTCCATATGGATATGGAGGTGTGTGGGATGGACGAGGACCTGATGGGGAATAGACGGCAGTGGAGGGCTAGAACCTGAAGATCTGACCCTGCCACAGGCAGGAATAGAGTGTTATGATGATGACTATTCATTTATTCACTAATAAAATATAATGGATTCATATTCTTATATATTTCTAAATCTACTTATGATTATTTTTTTGCTTTTTTCCTTATTTAAAATAATTAGAAAAATGATCACCTTTACCAATACAGACTGTACTCTATATCTAAAGTATGTCCATTAATTACTATTAATTTATTTGCTAGTAAAATACGTGAAATTTAAATTTTAATGTATTTTTAATCTACCTACGATTATTTTCCCTATTTGTTCCATTATTTAACACAAAATTAGGGAAACAATCGCTTATACAAAACGTGTAAAGTATATGGAAAGTATGCTCTTAAGCTACTACTTGCTTCCGTGATGACGTATGGGGAGGAGCTAACGGTGAAGAGCGAAATATTTAAATGAGACTGAATGGCCAACCTTATCTATAGTAACCTTGTTGCACACAGGCGCCAGACAGTACTGGCATGCCACTGTTTTGAACCAACAGCAAATCCGAACTTTGTTAAAATTGTTTTTTCGTTACTTTAGTGGGTTGTGGCTATACCACCAAGTCATAATTTTAAAAGGAAAGCTGAGTCAAACATTGCCATTAAGTGCCACCAGAGACTCAAATAAAGCTTATATTTACTTGTCAGATAATACTCTTGGAGTTATTGGTATGTATGCACGTAATAGAACCGTTGAAGGACTATAAAAGTAATTAAGTGGTTAGTTTTTGATATTTGATATGATGTGTAGGTGAATCCTTACCATGGGAAGGATATGTACCGAGATATTCCATGCAAGAAGGTCTCACTTTGAAGCCAGTTATTCCTCAAACTCCGTGGGAACTGATAACCCTTGCACATTCAAGTAACAAAGTTCATAGATCTACTGGTTTAAAATTACTCTCATCAATGACAGATTTACATGGTACACCTTCCACAATTATGCTATTTAATCGCAGGATTTATAAAACACTGGAATTAATCAGTAGGCTTGATTATACCATCCCTATCTAAAACGGATGCACATATGGTAATGACTGGTGAAGGTTTGATAATTTTCCACAAATATCACAAATTTGGCGTTGCAGAAGTATGCAAAGATGCCAAGAGGCAAGATGGCTATTGGGATGGAAATGGATACGATGGTGGTGGTCTGTTGTTGGAGGATACTGGTGAAAAAGCATGAGTACTTTGGGGTGAATGTCCCAGAGTAATAGAGAAATGAATTCAGATCTGATCATAGAATTACTTTAGGATGGCAGAATTGTATAAAGGCATATGAAGTCCTGTGTGATTGGGAAGTTTTTCAAGACATTGGTTAGGCCAGCTAGGCTATATGAATCCTATTGTTGGCAGTAAGAGAGAGCCATGAAAATAGAATAATAATCGTAGAAATGCACATGTCTTAATACGTGTGTTGGATGTCAAAAGGGAATAAAATTAGGACTGAATATATTAGAGGTAGCTGGGTGTGGGAGACATTGCCGAAAAGTAAATAGAAGGAAACAGATTGAGGTGATATGAGCATGTTGTGAGACAAGTAGTGTAAGAGCTGGCTAGGTCAATTGTGGGGATGCAAGGTATCAGAAGCAGCCAGGACAGAAGAATGCTAAAGCTGATGTTAGAAGAAATTGTGTGGTAGGATATGGTTGTGTGTGGAATGAAGACCTAATGGAAGATGGGTGATAGTCAGCGCTGGTGGTAGTGGAGGGCCAGGAATCATAGACCCAACACTGCTGTAGGACCAGTAGGACACTTAGTTAAATAATGCTAACATTATCTGTAAGAGCTTTATCTTGAAGCCAACTTTCCATTTTGGTTTTCTTAAAGGGGTACAGCAGATATCAATCCTTAGAGCAGTCCAACAGTGGTGTTTTGTAGCCACAACTTGAGAATTCAACTCTGGTCACTACTGGTCACCTGCTTGCTAGTTGAAAGTGAAACTTCATCATTAAAGGGTCGGTGAGAACTAAAATCATCATTAGAAGGCTTTTAAACTTTTAATATTCAATAAAAAATAACAGTTAAAACCGGCGCCAATAGTTGTTGATATACTTTCTTTCATTCACGAAATTTCTTGAATAGCCAAGTTTCAGAAACTTTCATTATATAGACTAAAACCCATTTAGTATCAAAAAGTTCACTGGGAGGTTCTCGAGATTTTTTACTGCATCTTCGAAAGGGTCGTTGAGGGAAAATGATTGGCAAACACTGGTCTAACCAACCATGGCTAAGCTCATCACGTCATACGTCATCATCCCCTTATCCCGCCTATGGTAGGGTCGGGTCTGCGAGTTCTAGCCCTCCACTCTCGTCTATCTTCCACCAAGTCCCCGTCAACCACACACAAACTACCGTATCCTTACGAACAACCTGTTCCCACGTCTGCTTTGGTCTCCCTCTGCCCCAAGTACTCTTTCCTCTTCCCCGCTTCTCATTCCGCTTTGTCCGATACCCGCAAACTAACCCGAATATATTCCTTCCCAGTAGCGTTTGGCGCTTGTATGCAAGAACTTGGTTGGCGCCCCTATCTTCCCCTCCGAATGAAAGGTCTCAACAACAAACTGGTATATGGCACGCATTTGTTGCAGTATCACCTAGGAATGATGGCTTAGGAAAGCAAAAAATAATGAATTGTGACTTGATAGTCTAATGAGTAGTGGCATCGGTCCTATCGCAGGCTATGGCAGATCAGGGGACCGGATCTAAGAAGAAAGTAGAGGGCCAGGGCGCCTTTAATATCCTGGCGCCTGTGTGCATTGCACACTATGCTGGCACGCCTCTGCTCCTTCCTTATTCTATCAGCTCACAACGCTCCTTCTGTTTATGTGGTTCTTCCTTACTGCCCAACACTGATCTATATAGCATAGCTGGCCTAACCATTGCCCTTTAAAACTCCCCTTTCAACGTTATTGGGACCCTCCCATAACACAGGACTTCACTTACCTGTCTTCACTTCTACTGGGAGCAGCTGTATTGCGTTTGACACACCAGTTCTCACCTTATCACTGAAGTTAATGGGCCCTAATGACCTTTGTTGTCGACGGGCCCTAAAACACTGACAAACAACAACAACACCTGAAGTTAAGCAACCCAACCCCATCTAGCACTAGCATGGGTGGCAGCACTGGGTACCGCTGGTACCCAAAAATCGTCATAACAGTAGTGTCTGTGCAGACTCTGAATTACAGCTATGCAGTGGACAGGCCTATAATGACCGTTGAAGTTGAAGAGCCCTAAAACACTAACAAATCATCAATCAGTCAAATCACTTCAACCATTTCCCATTCATTCTGTTGGTTGCATTCGAGTCTCTCTCCCGTTTGCTGTGGAACCCTGATTCCAAGTCCGTCAACAAATCTTAAGGAAAGACAGCCCCAACAGCAGAACAAACTACTAACCCTTTTCCCACCCATAGCAGGGTCATGCTCCCATTTTGCTTCATTGACCTCACGCGCCAGCAATTGTCGTGTACTGTATATCTAATTTTGCGAAATAATTGTATGTAAAAGTGGTTGTACAGTAGTTATTGTGGTACTTCTGATTTCCATTCACATTTTACTGTGATTAGCACAAAATTTACTGTTAGCTCAATTAACGATTGAGTGAATTACTTCCTTCTGGATATAGTTAAGCCTGCTGATGAAACTTTAAATCGTGACTCCATTGTAATCCAAGGCTAGTGACTGCAATGTATAAAATTATATTTTAGTTGCTTTTTGCAGACAGGTGGCTCAAGCCAGTGACATAAGAATGGCTGTTGCATTGGCGCGTTCTCAGAATTGCAATCTTAATATGTTATTACCGCCACCACCCCTTCCTGAAGCTTTTAAAACGGTATGGAATTTTTGGTTCTAAATGGTAATGCAGTCCAGCCCCGATAATGTAGACCCCAGCAGGCGCGGATCCAAGGGGGGGTTTTTGCGGTTGCAACCCCCCTTCCCCTAAATTTTGGGTCGACATTGACACTGACAAATGAAAATTGCGTTTCCAATCGCTGCCTATGGC
>JAAFCE010006949.1:1170824-1201859 GCA_013389805.1 Trigoniulus corallinus
TTTCCAATCGCTGCCTATGGCTCCCCCCCCCCCCCCCCCCGACGAAAGTCCTGGATCCGCGGATTTACCAATAGGCTAATTAGCCTGAAGCCTAGGGCCTCAACATTTAGCGGGCTTCAAAACTTAAGAAAGGGGCTTGAAAAGGACCTCAAAATTGAAATAGCCTAGGGCTTCTCAATATCTAAATTTGGCACTGACCCCAGATACAGTAATGAAATTGTCTGTCGCATGAAGATACAGTAGAGTTCGGCTATAGCGAACCCGTTAATAACGAAGTCTTGGTTTTAACATACTGCATTTTGACAATGAAAGTTTCCCAGTGAAATCTTTCCCAATGAAATCTTTCACCCGTTATAACGAACTTCGGATATAAAGAACCGTTTTTAGTTCATTTTCCTGGTTCGTTACAACCAGACTTCGCTGTATTTAGGGTAGGCCCCTGGCCAAATTAGCATCAATTAGACCTAAAATTGAACATTCTGGATAATGAAAACACTTATGGTGGGTCCCTTAGGTGTCTTCATTATCGAGGTTGGACTGTATTATTAAAAGGAAAACTGAGAATTACAGTGCAATTATATCTTCTTTATGTTTTTTTTAGGGTGATGTGTGGCAAGATTTGATCACTTTACTATACTCACTTCCTAAAAATCCGGACTACAAATGTGCACAGTATTTGACTTCTTTAGCTCTTCAGGGAAAGCACTTTCATCAAGTTGAAGATGACGTATGCATTTTTAAATTGATTTATTGTTTCATTTTCAAAAAGAATGTGGCCATAGGTTACTTATGTTAGAAGTCATAGTGAAAGCGACAGGCAAGGCACATTCTTGGAAAGAAGAGCAGGCCCATCAGATGGTTGTGATTGCCCACCAAAACGGAGGAATTTTCAAAAGAAGTAAACAGGCAGGAAGACTTGGATTGGGAAGGGACAACTTATGCCATATGGAAATATACTACTACCAACACCAGAATACAAAAATTAAATGCAACTTAACTCTGGTATCCTGAGTAGAGGTCCTCTCCTTCTTGTGTAGCTTGTTTGGCAGCTGGTTTAGGTTACGTCAGAGGTTGTCCCGTCTACTTCATGTGTGGTCTTCTGGTTTACTGGGGAGCGGCGAGTTGCGTTGGACACATCAGTTCTCGTCTGATCACTGAAGTTAAGCAACGCAAGCCCAGTTAGTACTGACATGGGTGGTCGCTCGGGAAAGCTGGGTACTGCTAATACCCAATAATCGTCGCATTAGTGTAGTGTCTGTGCAGTATATGCATTAGAACTATACAGTGGGCGGGTCTCTAATGACCTTGTAGTTGACGGGACCTTAAACTCCAACAAACAACAACAATCTGGGTTACTGACTGGCTTATTGCGTTGGCCACACCAGTTCTCGTCTTATCACTGAAGTTAAGCAACGCAACCCCAGCTAGTACTGACATGGGTGGCCGCTTGGGGAAACTTGGTACCCCTAATACCCAATAATCGTTTCATTAGTATAAGCCCCAAAAAACCAACGAAAGAAAACTGGGTCACTGAAGACAAAGAGCAAAAGTTAGTCAAATACAAAGCGATTTGAATTCAAAAATCAAAAGAAATTTTAAAAACAATAAACACCAAATACTTATTTTTTAATGAATAGAACCAACGTTTCACTAGAGTAGTGGTGGCGAACCTGGGACCTGCGGGTCACAAAGTGACCCACCATGCAATTTTTAGTGACCCGAACGAGAATCATATCTAGTTTATCGTCTCATAGTGTGTGAGGTGGAAGGGGACTTGGCGGGCTAGAACCTGCAGACCCGACCCTACCACAGGCAGGATAAGGGTATTATGATGGCGTTCTCTATTTTTTTATTCATAAAATTAAATAGTGCTTGCATCGAACCCGTGGCCACGTTTTTGGTGCACACTATTAGACCTCATGTAGATCCACCCCTGCTCCCACATGGTTTGTTTGTTTCATTAGTGTTTTACTGCACTTCAACTACAATGATCATTAGCTCCATCATCTGCATACTGGATTACTGGATTAGTCTTGTGGGTTGGGGAGTACCAGGCAGCCATAACAGGATGAACCCTTAGCAGGCTGCCTGTGGGAGATGAGGAGGAAGGTGAAAGGAGAGGGTTAATATGCAACACCCAACGTTCTTTACAAACCACCTTTGTTGGTATTGACGTGGCCTTGCACTGTTTAACTTCAGTGATCTCATGGGAACTGGTGTGTTCAACGCAACTTCTACAGCATAGTTCTAATGCAGAGACTGCACAGACACTACACTGTTTCACGATTTTTGGTTATTAGTGGTACCCAGTGGCGGTCACCCATGTTGGGCTTGCATTGCTTAACTTCAGTGATCAGATCAGAACTGGTGTCCAACACAATACAGCTGCTCCCCCCCTCCACAACACAGTATGCCTGACTTCTGGGTCCCAAACACAAACAAACATGAGACATTTTAAAGCAGTTTAAAGTCTGTGTGATTTACAATGGTTGAATTTAATAGGAGATGTGGTTGATACCTGTTGGAGCTATGAAATCAAAGTCGAAATCAATACGTAAAATGCAACTCCAGGTTCAAGGGACAGTAATTCTTGAAGCGCTGTTAAGTAATACATTAAGTAAGTTTCTCTTCTGCTTTCATTTTGAGCTGACTGTGATAATTGTTGAAAACTGTGCACAGAGACATTTAGTGGGTTTGTGCCTTCTACTTGTAATTGAATAGACTGCAAGCAGCCCTGATAGTCCAGATTGGCAGTGCAGAGAGTGACTCTCATTCCTAATTTTGAACCCATTGAAAACCTCATGGAACCTGAAGCATAGCATCTATTCTGCCAATATATTGCCTACCTGCTTTAATGGCACATTCCTTCAGAAAGTTCCTCACATTTTCCTCACCAAGAGCATTCTATTACCAAATCACCCTCAAAAACAAGACCAGTAATATGAGTCTGAGTGCCCTGCTCTCCTTCAATTTGAAAGGATGATTATTTCTCCATCTAATGTCTGCAAGGCATAAGCCATGAACTGGAGGACCCCATACCCTATTTTCAACAGTCTGTTGAAAAGCTCAATGCAGTCAGATACCTGTCTCTGACATAGTGGGTACCATCCTAATTCTGTGATCATGTTTGAGACAATCAGACTATGAAACAAGTGATGCAGAACTGGTCTTGCTGCCCTCCTTTGGTTCACTTCAATTTCCCAAGATAAGCCCTGCCTGATTGGAAACGAAATTCTAATTCTAATTCTAATTCTAATTCACAACACTGCAAGCAGCCTTATTTGACCAATATGGCAGTGGAGAGACCAACTCTCATTCTTATATATATTACCAAAAAGCTCCCAAAACCCCAGGCTTAAATTTCTGTGATCCTGCTACAACACTAGTAATGGTAGGGTGGCTTTTTATTAGGCCCTCCACCTTATCCTTTCCAAGGCCATTCCATTGTCGAATGGTCCTTGGTAAGAAAGACCAGTAATATGTGTCTGTCTGTGCCCTAATCTCCTTCAATTTATACAAATGATCCTTTCTCCCTTTGTAATTAGCAGGGGACACACATCCCACCAGAGGTCCATCACACCCCAGCAGCAGCAGTCTGATAAACAGACTTATGCTGTGAGATGTTCGCCGCTGGCTTAGTGTTTCCCAACCTAGTTCCCTGATCATGTCAGACACACTATCCCTGTGAGAAAACCTGTGGAATACAATTCTTGCTGCACTCCTCTGTATCCTTTCAATCTCCCAAGATAATTCCTGCCTGAAGGGAAACCAAATTGGACTACCATACTCCATAATTGGTCGCACCATTGAAATATATGCTGTTTCCCTCACCTCCCTTGTGCTGTCCCGAAGGACCCTACTAATCAGACGGAGGAATTGACCAGCCCTCCCAACTAATTTATTTATATGATCCTTCCAGGTACCTTGGTTATTTAAAATTATTCCAAGATGCTTATGGGTGCCAACTCTCTCAACCCTAACTCCACCAATATAGTAATCAAAGCTAAGTAGCTCCCTAGATCTAGATATTGTAAGAATCCTACACTTTTTCAGATTCAATGGCAGTTCCCATTTTACACACCAATTGTAAATCTTATTGAGATCCTGTTGTAATTGTGTACAGGATGATAACCCCTCATCTAACACCCGGGCAGTACATGTGTCATCTGCAAATAGTTCAAGGAAGGAACTTATGTCAAATCCTATATCATTCACATAGAGAATGTACAACAAAGGACCCAAAACACTTCCCTGAGGTACCCCTGATGTGGCTGGTTTCCATTCAGATGCACTACCCTTGTACATTACCCTCTGTTGCCTATCAAGCAGATATGACCTTACCCACTGAGTAACCTTACTATGTATCCCTAGACTTGACATTTTTGAAATCAGCTTATCATGGGGCACCATGACAAAAGCCTGTTCAAAGTCTAAGAATACAACATCAACCTGCTTTCTGTTGTCTAAAGCCCTTTGAATATAATCCATCAAGCAAGCCATTTGGGTGTCACATGACCTCCCTTTCCTAAATCCATGCTGATTGTTGCTAAGGATGCCATTCTTTTCCAGATATCCCATAATAGAGGAGAATATGATGTGTTCTAAAACCTTGGATACAGCACTCGTTAATGAAACTGGTCTATAGCACTTAGGGTCTGCTGTGTCTCCTGACTTGAAAATTGGCACCACATTAGCCAGTTTCCATGATGATGGAACAATACCCATGTCTAATGACTTTCTAAATATTTCCACCAGGTAATAGCTAAGTATCCCTGAAAGTCGCTGCATAATATATGGAGAAATGCCATCAGGACCTGCAGCCTTATGAACCACTGATTTGTGTAGTAGTTGCTCAATTCCCACCCTAGTTATAGTAACCTCATCCATTCTCCCTGGAGAGTCACTATCAAGTACCAACTGGAAGTTCCTCCTACTGGTTGCAAAGCTTTTTGCAAATGCATCGTTGAAAACATTTGCAATCATAAGACTATCCTTAACTACATTTCCTGAACTATCTTTAACCACTGTATCCCTATAACCCTCTTTCCTACACTTCTTCAGATACCCCCAGAAAGCTTTTGGATTTTTTTTAAGCCTGTCTCCCAATATGTTTTCATGAAAATTCTTGTAAGCCTTCTTCATATACACTTTAACCATTTTCCGGGCCTTCTTATAAACTAACTCAGTATTGGCATCCCTCCCTCTCCTAAGTGCATTCCTAGCCTTTCGCTGATTCCGCAAAGCTACCTTCACCTCTTTTGTATACCATTCAGGAAAAGTATTATCCCTTATAATCTTAGTGGGGACAGCTAGCTGCTTGCCCTTCTCTAAGAGGGCTAGGAATCGTTGCCAAGATTCCTCAACACCACAGGTATTAACAATGGTATAAAAATCATTTAACTCATATTCTAGATATGATTTAAAATATTCCCAATTTGCCTTATTGTATTGGTATGCCACCCTGTCTGGTGCCACCTTTCTAGGTAGCCTTTTAGCTATCTCCACCCTTACCCCTGCATGGTCACTAATTCCTTCAATGCACTCTACAGTGTTGATAGAGCTGGGCACATTTGTAAATACTAAATCTAAAATTCCTCCTTTATCATGTGTAGGCATTGTCACAATCTGTTCCAATCCATTATAGTACAACTGTTCCAAAAATAGGTTCAGAGCACCTGATAACCTGGAATTTGAATTAGGCTGCACACAGCCCCAATCCAACCCTGGTAAATTGAAGTCCCCTCCAAGAATTACTAGTGGTACCTTCTTCTTTTGATATATATGCTCCAATGATTGTGACAGTCTTGTAAGTGGGAGTGGATCATCACCTGGTGGACGATAGAAGCCAACTACATAAATTCCACCACCATGAGAGCTTGCAACATGACAACATACCATTTCACAATCTTCCTCATATTGCAGTTCCCTAGAACTCTCCAGGGATTTATCTATTGCTATAAAGACTCCACCCCCTTTGCCTGTTTCCCTATCCTTTCTATAAACTACAAACTTATCTGAGAAGATCTCTGCTGATTTAACGTCTCCCCTCAACCAGGATTCAGTTCCAATTATGATATCAGCATCTGATGTGGCAGCAAGAGTATTGAAGTCAACCACTTTATTGACTATGCTTCTGCAATTCACAACAAGCAAAGTCAATGGATCATTTACTGCTAAAGACTTAGCTATCCCTCCCCTATTAATACCCTTCCTATTGATATTTTGACTCAACCTGGCATAAGATGACTTGGTACCTTTCCTAAAAAATCGACAATAAACTCCTTCATTTTTGTACCAATCCTTGAGACAGCCCTTGCATTAAAATGAAACCTATCAACAGCAAACCAATGTTGGAGATCTGAGAGACATGCTCTGTAATCAAGTAGTTTTGCCCCAATAGCCTGACCTTCAGAAAACATCCTATTATTGATCCATCTGGCCTTTGCTGCAGTTAACCTGCCTTTATCCTGTCGTTCCACAACAGGACACAGCATAACTCTTGCCTTGGGCCTAAATCTTTTTACCTCTTTAGCTATATCCATAATTCCCTTCAGAACTTCAACTGCAGGTTTATCAAGAGTTATATCATTTGATCCTATATGTAAAATCGTCATGCAGTCCTCCTTTTCCCCCTTCATAATACCTTCAATCCTACCCTTTATGTCTTCCAAACTTGCATCAGGAAGGGAAGCAACACTAACACATCCTCTCTGTAGCCCTTCTGGTAGAGCCCAGCTATCAACACCCCTTAAGTTTGTGTCCCCAAGTACAAGAATGGATTTGCCAGGGAATGGGTTTTGGACACATGTGGCGCCCTCTTCACTAACCTCTGCCAATCCTCCACAGGTAGAAACCTGGGGTATTGAGGCAGGCAAGTGGCTATCCTCTGCATCTGATTCCCTAACCCCCTTCCCTTGCAATGTGGGTGTCATTTGTTGACTATCCAGTATCTGAAATCCCTCTGCCACCTTGAGGCTCTTTGACTCTTTGCTGAGGGAAGCCTTACCAATCTTCATGCCCCCTTTATTACCTGATGGCGTCACCAATATTCTAGGTGAACTAGATGGTGACGCCATTGGCATCCCAACCTTAGCCTTTGCTAAACCAGCTGCTGAAGATCTGGAACCCAGGATGGTAGCCTGTAACTTGCTGATCTCCATCTGGATCTTAGAAAGCTCCAATCTTAGGAGCTTGCATCCACCTTGCATCCAGACTACATTACTCCACAAATGGCTGTACCAGTGAAAAATAGGCTATTTCTTTTACTTCCTTTGCACTGCCCCCCCCCCCAGCACTCTTCCAGCTACACAGAGGGCCTTCTGGGTGCGAATTGGACTTAAGGTAATTTCAGAAAGGTCATCGCTCGTTACATGTAACGAGACAAGCTTAGTCGATCCATGCAACTACAGTGCATGAAACGTCACATTTAAGCCTGGTTCCCTGGCATGCGAACACTGATGAGAATAGTGCTTGAGAAGAGAGTATAATTATGATGTAAACCACAGGCGCTAACATAAATTGCACCAGGTCTGATTCCCAGGCATGAGCGAATTCATGTAAACAATTAATAGTTTTCAGTATGAACGTTTGGTGGTGCCAAATCTGAAAAAGTAAATAAACCAATGAAAAGTAAATGGAAGACTATTTAAAATTTCAAACAGCCAATCAAAATCAAGTGACGCATTCCAAAGACAAATGCAGTTAACTAACACTCAACTCCACTTCACTGTTGATTTCACTCTTAAGCCTGGTTCCCTGGCATGTGACACCGATGAGAATAGCACTCTAGCAGACGACAATCCACATAAACTGATGATGTAGTTACACTACCATTCTGTAAAGTAAGCACGAAATCAACGGTGAAGTGGAGTTGAGAGTTAGTTAACTGCATTTGTCGATGGAATGTGTCACTCGAACTTGATTGGCTGTTTGAATTTTTAAATAGTCTTCTGTTTGCTTTTCATTGGTTTATTTATTTTTCGGTTTTGGCGCCACCAAAAGTTCATATTGAAAACTATTAATTGCTTACATGAATTCGCTCATGCCAGGGAATCAAACCAGGTGCAATTTCTGTTAGTGCCTGTGGTTTATGTCATAATTATACCCTCTGCTCAAGTGCTATTCTCATCGGTGTCACGTGGCAGGGAACTAGTCTGTACTTTACAGAATGGTAGTGTAACTACGTCATCAGTTTATGTGAATTGTTATTTGCCAGAGTGCTATTCTTGTCAGTGTCGCGTGCCACTGTACCAGGCTTTAGGAGTAGAGTCACAACTGCTGCCAAGTCAGCAAGCCAACTGATGAGGTTAGCTCATAAAATATGAAGTTTCTAGACTCTCTGGCACAAGAGGTATCATGCTCGATTCACTGTGCCAGTGGTTCCAGGTTCAATTCTGGATTGAAGTAGGTAATACATTCCTTTGGATGAGAAGTAAAATGGGATGATGGCATTTGTATGTAAAAAGAACCCTTTCTACTATGCAATGGGTAGATGAGGCAAAACTCCCAGGTGTAGGAGCTCAGCCCCTATGGCGTCAATGGAGTGTGTTAACCAACAGTAGCCTGGTGATAAATAAGCATTTGGTCAACTGCCTAGTGCAGAAAAATGCTGTCGAATATATCACCTGTGTGCCCATTCAGAGGGACAAGATGGGTAGCCCACCCTGCCAGAGTGGGGAAAGGGTGAAAAGTTGCTTTTGCTTACTGGAATTTCCTTGCCTGTGGGCGTGGGGCAGATGTGCACATTACAACAACTAGTTTTTTGGCCTGTGTAACGTTACAGTGGTGAATTATTGCTTTTTAGTTGCTTTCTAATCTAACCTTTGGTGACAGACAAGTCACCAGTAGTTAGTTTTGCAGAGTTGACATGATGAGGAATGTCCTTTGTCCCTCTGAATGGTAACAGGGTGATATATTAGATGGTGGTTACTGCTGCCAGCTGCCGATCATAGCTACAACCCCTATGCGTATTTGTTTTCCTTGGGACACCCCATCGACGCCAGGAGGCGGACATTTTGCATCATCTACCCGATGCATAGTAGAAAGGATCATTTCTGTGCAAATGCCGTCGTACCCCACACGGAACATCTGTTTCACTTTGTATGCAATGGAAGGTGCATTGGGGGCTTCTCTCTCGCCTTAAAGAATTCAACGCACCTCAATCCAGTATCGAACCTGGAATCACTGGCGCAGTAAATCGAGCACACTATTTTTTTGCCACTAAGGTGGGTTGTGGGATCCTTGCTGGTCCTTGTATGTAAAAGAATAGTTTGTGTTGTTGCTTAAAATTGATCACTTTTCTAATTGTGGTAAGTTGACTACTTCCTCCTTTATAGGTAAAATGATTGGTGTCTATTTGCGTCCCATTTATTTTCTTATGAGCTGTTTTTGCATTTTTTATTCCAGTTCCAGACCACTGTTCAAGAATGGTAAAGCTAAAAGGATTATTACCACTTTTGATGAAAGTAATCAAGGACAAATCAATGGATATTAATCAACAAAGTTTAATTGCGCAAATTCTTGGGAATGTAGCACAAGATCCACACTATCATAAGCAACTGTTTCAATCAGGTAATGCTTAGCAAAGCAATAAAGAGTTTTCAGCTATGCAATGCAGACAAATCATGAACTGTGCAGACTCGGACACTACTTGTGTCTGCACAGTGTTGACAATTAATCTGCATTGTGTAGTGTACGTTGGCTAAAATCGCAGCCAACTTAAATGTCAATGAACTCCTTATCCAAATTCATGGCTATCAATTGAGTTTGTGTTGACATTGTGTCTTAAGCCTGGTTCTGTGTTACGCATGACACTGGCAAGAATAGTGCTCGAGTAGATTAAATTTCTCATGAACTGGTGATGTAGGAGCTCCACTTTTCTTTTAGGGTAGTGTGAAATCAACCAAGTTGTAGAGATGAAAGTCAGTTAACTGCATTTGTCACCTGCAAGTGTTGCATGCACCTGATTGGCTATCACTTTTTTAACAATATCTACTCTTTGAATTCTATTGGCTGCCAGATTTTTGTGCTGTGTGCGTCACCTCACAGACATTTTTAAAAACATTGAAACCCATTGTGATTTCTCTCTTTCCACAGAATCACAACAGGCGGATTTTCTCTTAGCAGCTGTCGTTGACATCATAATTTTCCCTTCTGCTTGAGCACTATTCTCACCAGTGTCACATGCTATGGAACCAGGCTTTGCCTAACACATTGTCTCTTACTTCACAACATCGTGTCTTACCTAAATACATTGTGTCTTTCCTAACAACTATGTGTCTTACCTAATGACATTGTCTCTTAGCTAACAAGTACAGTGGTGGCCAAAATAATAAGAGTGAATTATAAATGTGTCATTTCAAGGAAATATAACACAATTTTTCAATCAATTAAGATCCTAAAGTATTTTTACTTCATAAAGTAAAGCCTCAACAAAAAAAATGGACACAGTTACAAGGTCAAATAATAAAGCAAACAAGAATTACAAAGGGAATAAGAGAACTTTGACATTTTTAGGTGGACAAAATAATAAGTGTTAAATATATTTCAAATGTTCAAAATACAGAGTTAAAAGATCATTTGTAAAATTTATTTTGACACAACATTTACTGTTCATATTCAGTTCTATGCAAAATGGGTAGGAGTAAACACTGTTCTGATGAAGAAAGGCCTCATTGTTGAATTAAGAAGTCAAAATAAAACTAGCAAAGAAATTTGTAAGACCATCAAACGATCCCCTTGTGTTGTGGCAAATGTTTTATAGGAGCACAAGAAACCAAAACTACACGAAACCAGAGGACGCCCAAGAAAAACTAGTTTAAAACTTGACAGACGTGTCATTCGTGAATCCTTGAAAGATCCAGTCACTACGTCTACGGCAATTAAAAATAGTTTGGGTCTTAATATCAGTGCAAGAACAGTTAGAAGACGTTTGCAAGGTAATAGATTACATGGTCGTGTGGCAAGAAAAGTGCCATTGTTAAGTGCAAAAAATGTAAAAGACAGGTTACAAATTGTAAACACTAATGCCAACCGTCCTAATTGGAAAAACATTCTCTTTAGTGATGAAACTAAAATAAATCTATTTGGAAGTGATGGCAGACAGTTTGTTAGAAGGCCAAAAATGCAGAAATGATTCCAAAGTATACAATTAAAATGGTAAAACGTGGTGGTGGTAACATCAAAATTTGGGAATGCTTCTCCTATTATGGTGTTGGTCCAATACATTGGGTAAAGGAAAATATGAATAAGGAAATGTACCTTGATATTATGGAGAATGTAATGCTATCTTATGCAGATAACAACATGCCTTTACAATGGGTGTATCAACACGATAATGACCCTAAACATGTTTCACAACTACCATGGCTGTCTAAATCACCAGACTTAAATCCCATCGAACATTTGTGGAAGGAATTAAAGGTTCGAGTTGGGACTAAAAAATCATCCAACAAGCAATTACTTTGGGAAGCAATCAATCAGACATGGTATTTGATCCCTGTTTCAATTTGTCAAACGTTAGTTAATTCCATGCCTAGAAGATGTGCAGCTGTCATTAAATCGAAAGGGCAGGCAGCAAAATATTAGATGCTGCTGTTAATTTTGCTTAAGAATTTGTTTCTATTTAATTAAAAGTATAACTGTGCATTTACTCTTATTATTTCGTCCACCTACAAATGTCAAAGTTCTCTTATTTCCTTTGTAATCCTTGTTTGCTTCATTATTTGACCTCGTAACTGTGTTTATTTTTTTGTTGAGGCTTTACTTTATGAAGTAAAAATACATTAGGATCCTAATTGATTGAAAAATTGTGTTATATTTCCTTGAAATGACACATTTACAGTTCACTCTTATTATTTTGGCCACCACTGTATATGTCTTACCTAACGACATTCTGCCTTACCTAACGACATAATTTCTGTCTTACCTAATGACATAATTTCTGTCTTACCTAACGGCATAATTTCTGTCTTACCTAACGGCATAATTTCTGTCTTACCTAACGGCATAATTTCTGTCTTACCTAACGGCATAATTTCTTTATTATCTAACGACATTGTGTCTTACCTAACAACATTGTGTCATACTAAAGCACAATAGGGAGATTGAGTGATTGGTAAGAGCAGGCTCCATTTCAGGATTTTTGGGGCTCTGCAGCACCAAGTGCTGAGGATGCCTGGGGCAACACAAACGCCAGCCATTTATCTCTAGATCTATAGCTCTAGGTGTGGTTTGCTGAAGAAATTACAATTATTTCATTTTGAACTTATCCATCTCACATACTGTATATGCATGTCTCACTACATTGGACTCTTCAGTAGTTTTTGGCTTGAGGTTTCTTTTCTGCAGTAGCAGTGCGTTGATCATTGTCCAGGGAAGGACAGTTGGTTAAAAACTGGAAGGATCTCTGGAACAAGTGCTTGTTCCTAAAATATGTTTAATTTTTCAACATTGCTTGAATCAAAAAGGGGCTACACAAACGAATTGGCTGCCAGGTAGGGGCTCCATGAAGGAATTGGCTGCCAGGTAAGGGCTCAGCCAATGAACTAGCTGCCAGGTAATGGCTCCGTCACTCCAAACAGGTTGACAACCTCTGCATTAGAGAACAACGTATGTTATGCAAAGCTGATGAATATTGTCCTGTGCATGTGTAACATTAAGAACATCTGCACCTGTGCAGGACATATTGTTGTTTGCTTGTAGGTGATTTAGGTCCCATCAAATACAGGCCAATTAGAGCCCCATTCACTACATAGTTCTAATGCAGAGACTATACGGACACTGCACTAATGTGACGACTTTTGAGTATTAATGGTACCCAGATTTCCCAAGCGGCTGCCCACGTTAGTACTGGCTGGGGTTGCGTTGCATACGAACGATTCAAGGCAGAGATGAGCAACTGCATGTTCACTTGCTGCTCTGCTTTTCGTGAGCATACACAGTTGCTCATTTCTGTTGTTGTTTGTTGGTGTTTTAGGACCCTTCAACTACAAGGTCATTAGAGCCCTGTCCACTCTGTAGTTCTGATGCAGGGACTGCACTAATGCGACGATTTTTGAATACTAGCGGTACCCAGTTTTCCCAAACGGCCACCCATGTTAGTACTAACTGGGGTTGTGTTGCTTAACTTCAGTGATCAGACGAGAACTGGTGTGTCCAATGTAACTTGCCGCTCCCTCGCTCATTTCTGCCTCATATCATCGTCGTCAACGTTCACCACTAACTCTTTATTTTGTCTTACCTAGTGAAATTGTGTCTTACATTGCAGGTTGGATAACAGTTTTAGCCGAATGGTCACGAAGTAGCCATCTAGAGATATCATTACCTGCTGCAAGAGCCTTATTCAATCTTGATTGTGACAATGGGAATGCGACGCTTGATAATGGTGTTTATTTGGTGCATCCTCTTCATTGGGACAAGTATATAAACACACATATTTTTAGAATTTGCTATAGCAGTTGCAAAGAATTTCTTAATAAGTAGATCAATTTGTGTATGTAGCCATCAGAAGATTGTGGCGGATGTCATTTTCATTCATGGTTTACTGGGAGGCGCGTTTAAAACTTGGAGACAGAGAGATCCACACGTGCCTGAAGGAAATGATCCTGAAAGTAATGTAGATAAATATCCAGTAATCCTTGCTGAACAAGCATTTACCACTGATATGCCATACACCAATTGCTGGCCCAAAGACTGGCTAGCACGTGATTGTCCAAATGTTCGCATCATCGTTGTTGACTATGACACGCACTTGACTGAATGGGGAAGGCCTTGTCCTTATGAGAATGAAAGGTTCGTGACATTTAATAAGATAATTGAATTTTTAATTTCGTCCGGACGTTTTACCTCACCTCAGTGTCATATAAGTAGTGTAGTCAGCTACAGCATCAGTGGTTCAAGGTTCAACACTGGATTGAGGTGGTTTGGCATTCACCAAGAGAAAGAGGACCTCAGTGCGCCTTCTGTTGGATGGGAAGCAAGCAATGCCGTGGTCTCGTGTGGTGTGTCCGATCTCATTTGCATGTAAAAGGGCCCTTTTCTGCATTGAACGTGTAAATCGACAAAATTCCAAAATGTGAATCCCCATCCCTTGGCGTCGATTTTGTTATCCAACGAATAGTAGAGCAGCTGTACTGCGTTGGACACACCATTTCTCGTCTGCAGGGCTGTAATGAGGGCATGGCGAAGAAGGCGGCCTCCACGGGCACAACTGGGTTTGGGGCGCAAAATGTTTGTTTTTTGTCGTTATTGGGTTACAGGCAAGCAAAAGGTACAGCCAATCCAACCCATGAAGGCTCTTGAGGATGGTCGATTTTCTTTAATTTAGGGGATACAGTCTTCTAATTAAGAGGAAAGGGGAAGTGAAGGTTGGGAAAACATTGAAAGTGAACTAGCAAGGGGTATCGCCTTTTGTTTGTCATTTGACCTTTGACAGTCATTTTAGTAAAGTACTTTTCAGCTAACCAGACCTCTGAAGAAGAAAAATCTGATCACATATACAGTAAATGATTATCGGGTAGCACACTTAGTAACTGTATCAGTAGTTCTAGGTTCGATACTGCAGTGAGGTGGGTTTACTTTTTGAGGGCTAGAGGGAGATCTTGAGGGCACCTTTCTTCAGATACAAAGTAAAACCAAGATCCTGTGTGGTGTATGATGGCATTTGCATGGAAAAGAATGCTCTCTATGTTGCAGTGTGTAGTCAAGGCAAAATTCCCAGGTGTAGGAGCTTGTCCCCTTTGGTTTTTTAGGGCTTTTCAGCTACAAGGTCATTAGATCCCCACCCACTCTGCAATTCTAATGCAGAGACTGCAGACACTACACCAGGGGTAGCCAACATGAGGGGCTGTGGGTCACATGCAGCCTGTGGGCCGCATGCCTGCTGGGTGTCAGGAAATAGGCAAGAGTGGAGGGCTAGGACCTGCAGACCCGACCTTGCCACAGGTGGGATAAGGGGATGATAATGATTTGTTTGTTGGAGATTTCAAGCCTAATCACATAAATCATAATGAGCAACTCTTAACCCTTTTCCTGCCTATGGCAGGGTCGGGTACCCATTTTGTCCCTCTGAATGGACACAAGGGCGATATACTGGGCAGTGATTTTCCACAGCCAGTTGCTGACTAATGTTGCAACGCCTACTGTTCACCTGGGACATTCCACAATGATCAGCTTATTGCATTGGCTCATCTGATCATGGGAGTTATGCAATGCTAGTTAACCCAGTTAACCAATGCAAGTTAACCCTGCTATTAATAACATGGGTGGGCACTTCCTGCTGGGCCATGAACCTATTTTTTTTTGCAAGCGTCCTGCAGCTTTGACCACAGTATGTGAGGTCGTGGTCAAACGCTTGCCTGGTTGATGCTAACTCATGGTGTAATGTTGTTTTGGTGACATGTAAAATAATTTTATCTTCACCTGACCTAGCTCCAATGGCTACAGCATGACACCCAGCAGGCATGCGGCCTACCGGCCTGCATGTGGCCCACAGCCCTCATGTTGGCTACCCCTGGAGCGGCTTAATGCGTTGGACACACCAGCTCTCGGCTGATCACTGAAGTTAAACAATGCAACCCATCTAGTACTAACATGGGTGGCCGCTTGGAAAAACTGGGTACCGCTAATGCCCAATAATCGTCGCATTAGTATATTGTCTGTGCAGTCTCTGCACTAGAACTATGCAGTGGACGAGGCTGTAATGGCCTTGTAGTTGATGGGTCATAAAACACCAACGACACACAACAACACCAATGAAAGAATCCAATGAATTGTAGGTCCTGGGTTGGCAGCCGGCTTAGTAAAAATTACTTTCCAAATTACTCCGCTCATATGTCACAGGGGAGCGGCCTACGACGCGTACAAATATTGCCAAAACACCTATGAAAACTGATACATCGGATCACGAACGTCTCGGTCCACCAACAATGCGGTCTACGAACGCCATTTGCAAAACAATTCTGTTTCTGTTCACGAACGATGCTTCAGATCACGATCACGAACGCATGGAGCACACAAAACCCAGCATGCAGCAACGCCCCCAGCAGTAACCCAGTTCATCCATCATGCATGGGTGCAATAGAGACCTAAAAACAAATTTTGCATTAAATTCATCCCATGGTATAGCTCTCACTCTCAAAAAAAGTGTTAATCAAGGTGGTGTTTAAAATCCTAAACGTATTCCTGTTGCTACAAAAATGGAAATGAAAGCGAAACATAAAAGTGGTGGGAGGAGCGGCTTATTGCTTTGGACACACCAGTTCTCGTCTGATCACTGAAGTTAAGCGCTGCAACCCCTGCTAGTACTAACATGGGTGGCCGCTTGGGAAAACTGGATACCGCTGGGAAATGGAAAAATATGGGGTACCAATGGGAAAAATTGATTCGGATCACGAACAGAGCCAAGGAACGGATTAGGTTCATTATGTTCGTGAACCGAGGAATCACTGTATTACGCACTTCACCCACGGCCAGGATCAATCCTGGAACCCCTGACGCGGCAGCCCAGCACTGCCCCTGAGTCACCCCAAGGGGTTAAATATCGCCGGAGGTATTTGGCATTTTTTTGCAGTCCCGAGGTTGTTAATCAACCTCACTTTCAGGCCTCTGAAAGTGAGCAACATTTTTCTTCCCCCTACATTAAATGTTCCTTGGCATGGCAGGGTCTTTTTCCCATCGTGTCACTCATCATCCACCCACACGGGCGATATTTCTTCGCCGCCTGTTACCGAACAAAGTTACAACCCGTATGTTTATTTATCGTCGGTCTACTTTTTGTTGGGCACTCCACCGACGCCAGGGAGCGATCTCCTGCACCTGGGAATTTTGCCTCATATCTACGCGTTGCATAGAAGAGAGGGTTGTTTTACGTGCCGATGCCATCGTACACCACCCGGCACCTCGTTTTTACTTCTCATCCGAAAGAAGGCGCACTCGAGACATCTCTTTTGCCCGAAGAAAGCCAACGCACTTAAGTCCAGCATCGAACCTACAACCACGGCCTACTGCGCCACCCAGGCGGCCATTAAATATTTAAAGGCTTGAAGCAAAACAAAAATTATTAAAGAAAACGATTAATATGGTTTTAAAATAATAAGTCAATTTGATAGTATGTACAGTAGAACAGTAGGGTCTCAAAGCTAGGATGCGCTTGGGGCACTGCAAGTTCTTGGTCCCCGACTGAACTGTAACATGGCCAATTCCCAACTCCAAATCAAAGGTAGAATGTCCCTTGCTAACATTGTTTGTAATGTTCAACTTGTTTGAGACTGTTTTGATATCTTTCTTGTAGGAGAACCCTAGAAGCACGAAGCTTGGAATTTCTAGGTAAATTTGAAAAAGCAGGGATAGGAGAAAGGCCAATCATATGGGTAGCTCATAGTATGGGAGGTAAAATTTTAATTGTTATCTAATACAGTACATACAGCGTGATCAAAAAGTCTGCCCTCCCCCCCTCCCCAAAGTCCCAATTCAAGTGAGAAATGGAAAAACGGATACAGGGAACAAATAGATAGTATATGGGTCTCCAACCAATGGTGACCTTTACTCGGGGCCCGCCCTAAGGCGGGGCAACCTGGACATTTGTCCGGTGCGCCATTTTGGCTGTAATTGTGAGAACAGAGCGCTACTTCAAGGGGCATATTATCCTTTTGTCCGGGGGGGGGGGGGGGGGGGGGGGGGGGGGGGGGGGCGGAAGTTTGTCATTTTGTCCGAGGCGGCATAAGTGCTAGAGCAGGCGCTGCCTTTACTTGACCTTGAACCTCAATATTCGCACTTTCTGGGACCTAACTTGGGACCCAAATGCCATATACAAAACATGTCAATTTCAAACTTCTTGGGCACATGAAATTATGCACAATAAAGCGACATGAAATGCATGTCACGAAGGTCGACTGAAGGTCACAGCCTTCGGAACAAGTGCATAATCCTTCAAATACCATTGCTGTTGACGTGGTTGCTCGGCACCTGTTGAGTTTTAGCAGAGGAATCGTTAGGTTTGGCGTCACCCAGTATGGTGTCGCCATGATGTCATCCCCCTCTCCCTGGAGAAAAGCCGTTCTGTCTGCTCTGTTGCTTTTTCTGTTTTGGTGTCACCCCAGTTGTCTTGGTGCGAGTGGTGTCACCCGGTGCGGCCCGCACCCCCTAGTGACGCCACTGGGGTATAGAACCTAGCAACTTCATGCCCTATGGACACACATTGTGTTTATTAGATTAACGTTTTTGGTGTTTGTGACGTTAGTGGCTTGAAACAAAAGAACAAATCAACAAACCAATGATCATTCGAACGGCAGAATACAGCTAAGAGGAAATGGTTGGGATGGTGTACTGTTTTGAATTTGCCCAGATCTACAAAGGTACAGTTAGGGAATATCAAGTGAGGTACTCCAATGCTCATTTACCCACTGCCAAGACAGTCTGCCAGGTTGTTCAATGATTTCAACAAACAGCAAGTGTCTGTCATCAGACCCAACAAGGTGAACTGAAGACTGCAGCATCTGAGGAACGTGGCACTGCCATCATACTGCTCTATATGCTAATCCTCAGTGTAATGCACATTCCCTTGCCCAAGAAGCTGCCTGCAGTCATGCATCAGTGTTAAATACAGTTCATGCCCATGCATTTCACTCATATCATGTCCACTATCACCAGGAAATACAGCCAACAGATTATGATTTTCACCTGGACTTCTGCAACTGGCTTCAAAGTTCCATGGATGATAGCCCAGACTTTCCCAATTGGGTTATGTGGTCAGATGAGGCCAAATTCACTTGAGATGGTGTGGTTAATAAGCATAATGTGCATTACTGGGCAATGGAAAACCCTTGATAGTTATGAGAGGTTGTGCACCAGGAGAATTAGAGAGTAAATGTATGGTGTGGAAGCATTAATGGTGTATTAGGAGGGCCACTTTTTTTATTAAGGTACTTGAACTGCAGCATGATACAGGGACATGATTCTGCAGTGCATGGTTTATGTACTTTGTGGATGAGCTACCATTGACGTATGCACTTTGTGGGATGCAGTTGCAACATGAACACCACATTCAGTAGTAGCTACCTGTGCACTGCTGGATGCAATGATTTCAGGTGAATTGATTGGTCACAGTGGTCCCATTCATTGACCAGCATGCTCACCTGTTGCTGGGTTACCATAAGGGTAAGGTGTATGCCATCCAACCTACATGAATGTAGGATCTGCAGCGGAGTGTACTTACTACTACCAGCAGTGAGGGTAATGGCATCTTTGAGACTCATGCTCAATGTCCATTGGAACTTAAGAGCATCATGTTGAGCACACCCTTTGCTCCTGTTACAGCTGACATGTATTTCATTTTGTGAGGTGACCATTGGTCCGATTTGAATCGTTACTTTCGTGTATAATTTGATATGCACAATAACTTTTCAATTGACATTTTTTGTGTATCGCATTTGGGTCCTAAGATAATTGGTGTGTAAAATGGGAATTGCCATTAAACCTGAAGAAGTGTAGGATCCTCACAATATCCAGATCTAGAAAGCTGCTTGATTTTGATTACCACATAGGTGGAGTTAGAGTTCATAGGGTTGTAACCCATAAACACCTTCGAATTGTCTTAAACAGTCAAGGTAATTGGAAGGATCACATTGGTAAAGTGATTGGGAGGGCTGGTCAATTCCTTTTTTTGTTGTTGTTTGTTTGAGTTTAAGGTCCCGTCAACTACGAGGTCATTAGAGACCCGTCCACTGTATAGTTATGATGCAGAGACTGCACAGACACTACACTAATGCGACGATTATTGGGTATTAGCAGTACCCAGCTTTCCCGAGCGACCACCCATGTCAGTACTAACTGGGCTTGCGTTGCTTAACTTCAGTGATCAGACGAGAACTGCTGTGTCCAACGCAACTCGCCGCTCCCCGGTCAATTCCTCTGTCTAATTAGTAGGGTCCTTTGCGACAGCACAAAGGAGGTCAAAGAAACAGCATACATTTCAATGGTATGCCCAATTTTGGAGTATGGCAGTCCAATTTGGTTCCCCTTCAGGCAGGACTTATCTTGGGAGGTTGAAAGGATTCAAAGGAGGGCAGCAAGAATTGTACTCAATAGGTTTTCTCACAGAGAGAGTGTATCTGCCATGATTAGAGAACTAGGGTGGGACACATTAAGCCAGAGGCGTATATCTCATAGTATTAGCCTTTTTATAAGACTGCTGCTGCTGGGATGTAATGGCCGGAAGTGTGTCCCCAGCTGAGTATAATGGGAGAAAGGATCATCCATATAAATTGAAAGAGGTTAGGGCGCAGACAGACTCATACTACTGGTCATTTTTGCCAAGAGTCATTCAGCAATAGAACGGACTTGGAGAGGATAAGGTGGAGGGCTTCATTCAAGGAAAGCCAACCATTGCTAGTATTGTGTTAGGGGAGGCACGTAAATGATAGATTAAGGTTTGGGGAGAATTAGGTTATCAAACGTAGGTTTGAGAGTTAGTCTCTCCACTGCCATATTGGCCAAAGAAAAGGTTGCTTGCAGTGTAGTAAATTAGAATTAGAATTAGATAAGTCTCAGAAGTGGCCGAATATGTAGCTTCAACGTCCCGTAAAGGTCACCATTAGTTGGAGACCCATATACTTCCTATATGTTTCCCGTATCCATTTTTCCATTTCTCACCCAGTTTGGGACTGCGGGGGTGGGGGACAAACTTTTCAACCGTGGTGCTAAAGTGTTTACTAATTAGTCGTTAGCGTGCTTGACTATGGCGCCAGTGGTGTCACGTGGCTTCATTTGGGTGAGAAAGAGGTCCCAGTGTGCCTCCTTTTGGATGGAAAGTCGTGTGGTTAGTGGTGTAGCAACACAATGTGAGACCCTTGTCAAATTTGTAGACAGGGATTGTTAAAATTATCCTCAAGGCACACCCAGTACATATTTCAGGGAACCTTGATATCATCATTCTCTCATAGGGGAAGCGGCTGTTGCATTGGACACAGCAGTTCTCATCTGATCACCAAAGTTAACCAACGCAACCCCAGCTAGTACTAACATGGCTGACCCCTTCAGAAAACTGGGTACTGCTCATCATCATACCCTAATCCCGCCTGAGGCAGGGTCGGATCTGCGGGTTCTAGCCCTTCACTCCCGTCCTCCCAGGTCCTCGTCCACCCCACACACCGTCATATCCCTACGGACAACCTGTTCCCACGTCAACTTCGGTCTCCCCGTGCCCCGGGTGCTTCCTACCACCTGCAATCCTGGTATGACCCTAACGAGCTCCTCGTCCCCTCTTCTCATTAAATGTCCATACCACCTCAGCCTATTTTCCTTCATCTTTTCGACGACGTCCACCACCCTCAGGCTACCCATAATACTGTAATTATTCTAATAAACGGCGCCGTCCAATAACCGGCGCACCTTTCAGCTGGAAAAAAATAATAAACGGCGCCCTCTAATAAACGGCGCGCCGTTTATTTCAAAACGGTCTGGAAGTGATCGTGGAAGTTAACTTGAATTTTTTTAATGATTAACCCTTTAATGCTACACAGGGGTACTGGTATCATCATCACACTCTTATCCAGCCTGTGGCAGGGTTGGGTCCGTGGGTCCTTTGAATATGCTATGACTGGGAACACCCCAGCCAGGCGTCTGGAACCTGCAGGAATATTGGCTGGTTGTCTGTGTGGGGATGCCGGCCTACCACACTGTTCCAACACCACATTTTACAACCAAAATATAAATTTTGGCAGGTAAATTAATGCTTTGTCAGTTCAAATATTGCATGGTGTCTGACCTATTACACAACAACTACACTGCAATAAGGAATCAGGCTCATGCCTGAACAGAGGTACTTGTGTATCCCAGTGTTTTTCTTCCTCCTCTCTGTTCTGTGGGTGACCCTGATGCAATGCGATTCACAGTATTTTTACATGATAGATTGAACTTCCTAATAAGTCACAGTCGTGTAAACTAAGCTTTAGTGCAGATATTGTTGAAAGAAAAGTTTCAAAGAGAAAGTATTCTTTAGCATTTAAATTGTTGGCAATTTCTGCAGTTGAGAATTAATAGTAATCGTCCTGTGTCTAAACCTCTGCAGTTATCTGAATCCAGGGTAAGGATTTAAATTTTAAATGAACCGTTGATTATTTTTCTCAATTTCATTTTACCAATAAATTCAGATGTGAGAGTGGTGGGAGCGGCGAGTTGCGTTGGACACACCAGTTCTCGTCTGATCCCTGAAGTTAAGCAACGCAAGCCCAGTTAGTACTGACATGGGTGGTCGCTCAGGAAAGCTGGGTACTGCTAATACCCAATAATCGTCGCATTAGTGTAGTGTCTGTGCAGTGTATGCATTTGAACTACGCAATGGACGGGTCTCTAATGACCTTGTAGTTGATGGGACCTTAAACACCAACAAACAACAAACAAAAGCGAGAGTGGCATCACCAAAAATCAAAATTAATGAAAACAACTTGTTCGGCTAAAAAGTTTCCATTTATAAATTGAAAAAAAATAATAAATGGCGCCCTCCAATAAACGGCGCAACAAAAAAAGGCCTTTGAAAAAAAAAAATAAACGGCGAGCCGTTTATTAGAATAATTACGGTATACTCATTCCTAATTCAATCTGCTCTTGATACACCACTCATGTACCGAAGCATTCGCATCTTAGCTACTTGCATTCTACTGACGTGGGTCTTCCTCACAGCCCAACACTCCGATCCGTATAGCATAGCTGGCCTAACCACCGCCCTGTAGAACTTCCCTTTCAACTTGTTTGTGACCCTCCTATCACACAGGACTCCACTTGCCTGTCTCCACTTCAGTCACCCCCAATTGATCCTATGGGTCACCCCAGCATCTATCTCCCCATTGCTTTGGAACGTTGATCCTAAGTACGGTTTATGGAAGTTTCGCTCCCGGAGCTTTCGCCCCCGAACATTTCGCCCCTCGGACGTTTCACCCCTCGGATGTTTCGCCCCTGGGAGGGTAAATGGCCGTTTTTTTTTGTTGCTGTTTAATGTAATAATAGAGAGTTTTGGGCAAACGACGTAAACACAAAACTTAAAACGTAAAATTTACGTCGTCAAAGTCTTTTAAGTGATGTTCGTCTGCTAAATTGTACTTAAAAAATAGCGGCAGCGTCGATGCTTAAAACTACCAACGTAAAATTTGGCGCATGCGCGTGTCGCTACCTTATGTCTGAATTTTAACCCTCCCTATGCACACTTGTAAAATGCATACATGAAGTGCACACTGGGGTGCCGTACACCCCATGTAAGTTTTGGCATGCAAGAAATATATGACATGAATTTTTTTGAAAAAAAAATGAAATTCTGTTTTTGGGGAACACTTTTTTAAATAAAAGTTCTTCATTCATACAATTTTTACTTATAATGAAGCAACCACAGACGAATTACAAAACAACTACTAGATTTTTCAGGAAATTATATTAACTTGAAAAACAACAATTAAGAAAAAGATAAAATATTAAAAAGTAGTAGTATTATGACAATTGGATGTTAAATTTACATATAAAAATTAGAAAATATTTATATATCATAAAATAACTGTGAACGATCATGAAGAAGCTTTCAATGGCATTAGCAGCATTAAAACATAAAATAACTAAGCATAAAACATGTATTAAATGCAACTGTTGTCTGCACACTGGGCTGTGACTTACCCCAGGAGGCATTTTTCTGGCTATAACTTATAATTGAGAAAATACATTTTTTTTTTTTTTTGACTATTCATATGGTTTGAGGGGGTCACAAAATGAATTTACATGTGCATCAAATAATGAGAAATTGCAAAAATACCAAGTTATTCATAAATTATTTTTCTGTGGGGTATGTCACACCCAAGTGTGCGTAGGGAGGGTTAAAAGCGGAGTCAGCAAAGATATAGCCTAAAACACATCGATTTGTGGGGCACTAGTGGTTTTTTTAAAATTAATATCATTTTTTTTATTAGATGGTAAAGTGAATTTCCAGATATTTAGAAATTTGAGCTAGTCCCCAAACAGAAATTTATCAAATATTCAACTGTTTAGAACATGCCGTGAAAACATAGGCTGCCCCTTATATAATGCTGCACCTCGAAGTACAGGTGTCATGCCGAGCATACGTGGTTATAGGAGTAATGAATTATTCCGCAATCTTAATAATTTTAATAAAATAAAAGAAACACAAACATTAAGCAAGACTGTCCCATAAAAAGTGCAAACATAAACTAAAATTCGAAATTGTAGGCTATGCCTTTCAGAAAGTCTATTAAATTTCTATCGTTGATGTCCTCCACAATGCACAGAATTCTTGCCAAAATTGCTGAATTTTCACCTTACCTATTCCTTGAAACACTCAGAAAAAGGTCCGAACGAAAAATGCTGTTTTTCTAGGTAACAACAGAATAACAAAAAAACCCGGCCAAAATAAGGTAAAAATCAAGGGCTGGCATTGACTCAAGGGTCAGTTGGCACTAGCCCTTGATTTTTACCTTACCTAAAACAGAATAACAAAAAATAACAAAAAAAAACGGCCATTTGCCCTCCCAGAGGCGAAACATCCGAGGGGCGATATGTTCGGGGGCGAAACGTCCGAGGAGCGAAATGTGTGGGGGCGAAAAGTACTCAGGGGCGAAATGTCGGGGGCGAACGTTCCGGATCCCATGCCACACTTGGATGGGGATGCCATCTGGGCCTACAGCTTTAAAACTGGCTACTGCTAATACCCAAAAATCGTCGCAGCAGTGTGGTGTTTCTACAGTCTCTGCATTAGAACCACGTGGTGGATGGGGCTGTAATGACCGTGATAGTTGAAGGGCCCTAAAACGCTGAACAAGAGGTTGTGTTTTAGTGCAGCCAAGTTGCATTGGACATACCAGTTCTCTTGTTTGTTTGTAGGTGTTTTAGGGCCCTTCAACTTCAAGGTCATTAGAGCCCCGTCCACTGTGAAGTTCTGATGCAGAAACTGCACAGACACTACACTAATGCGACGATTTTTGGATACTAGCGGTACCCAATTTTCCTAAGCGGCCACCCATGTCAGTACTAGCTGGGGTTGCGCTGCTTAACTTCAGTGATCAGACGAGAACTGGTGTGTCCAACGCAATTCGCCGCCCACACTAGTTCTCGTGAGATCGCTGAAGTTAAGCAATTCAAACTCATGTTAGTACCAACATGGGTGGTTGATAGTGAACGTTGGGTGCTGCAAATATCCCCTCTCCTGCATTCCCTACACCTACCTCATCCACAAGCAGCGTCCTAAGGGTTAGGCCTGTTATGGCTGCTTCACACACTCCCCAGCATAGTAAAATAGTAGTGCTGTAAAACAAATTCATCCCCTTCTCCCGCCTGTGGCAGGGTCAGGTCAGCGGGTTCTAGCCCTCCACTCCCACTTATCTCCCAAAAGGTCCCCGTCCACCCCACACACTACCATATTCTTCAGTACAACGTGCTTCCGCGTTTCCTTTGGTCCGCCTTTGCCCTGGGTGTTTCCGACCACCTGCATTCTCATAATGGATCTAACGAGCTGTACCTCAATGTACTCTCCCTCACTTTTTTCATGATGTCCCCCACCCTCAAGTTTCCTCTAGCGTAACAACACAAATAATTTTTTATAATTAATACAATGGTGAGTAGGAGCTGTAAGAACTCTCCCCCAGGCGTCCGTGGAATTCCCCACCGAACACTAGACCGACGATAAACAAGGATAGGGGTTACAGCTTTGGTCAGCAGCCGGCTGTGGAAAAGCACTGTCTAATATATGTCTCCCTCTTGTCCACTCTGAAGGACTAGTAGGTAGGCGACCCTGTCATAGGCGGTAAAAGGGTTAGGGATTGCTTTAAGGGTGTAGTACACTGAAATTGGAAACTACAGTCAGCTCTCGATATAACGAATCTCAATCGTTGTAACAGCGTAGTATGTTCAGACTCTGCATTAGAACCTTTAAGTGCCTTCTTCACTGCCCAACACTCTGACACATATAGCATAGCTGTCCTAGCCACTGCCCTGCAACACTTCCCTTTCAACTTGATTGGGACCCTCCTATCACACAGAACTCAGCTTGCCTGTCTCCACCTCAACCATCCCGCATTGATTCTATGGGTTGCATCAGAGAATCTCCCCTTTGTTTTGGAACATTGATTCTAAGTACTTGACCTCTTGTACCTTTGTCATCAGTCCGCCCCTATAACGTACGTCACCATTATTTTCCTGTCCTTCCGAATTTGAAAAGATAAATACTCTGTCTTCTTCATGTTTATCGTTAGCCCTCTCTTTTCTATCGCTTCCCAAAATCGTTGGCAAATGACATGAACCGAGGGGCCCATTCTCCTACTCCCGTCAGAAGCTCATCCATAACCAGGATGAAATGGTATGGACTAAGTGCTGAACCTTGGTGCACCCCAACCTTCACTGCAAGGCCCCCAGTAATTCCCTAAGGTGTTCTTACCCTGGCGATGGAACCATCATACATATCCTGGGCTATTCAGATGTACCCTTCTTCAACCCCCCCCCCCCCCCCATTTTTTTAATACATCCCAAACTATCTGTCGTGAAACACTGACATAAGCCTTCTCCAAGTCAATAAAGATGGCATGGAGATCTTTCTTTACTGCCCTATACTTTTCTATCATCTCCCTCAGATTGAAGATTTGCTCCATTTTGGACCTACTTGGCATAAACCCAAAAACGGATTGCCACGGACACTAGTTCTATCCCAGAGGCGACATTCCATTACTTCCCCCCCCCCCCTGAGCTTCATGGAATAGCTGATTAGCTTAATACGTCTGTAGTTACCACAATCTTGGACATCCCCTTCACTCTTGAAGAGTGGTACTATCCAACTGTCACGCCATGCAGATGGCGTTTTATCTCCCCTGGTTATCCTACTGAAAAGTTTCCATAGCCACCTGGTTCCTGTCCTCCCTGGGTGGTGCTAAGTGCCCTGACTACTTCCTTCTCTGTTACACTGTCCACCACCCCTGAAAATGCTGGGTAGATGACGAAGTTCTTCTCCCCCCTCAGCATTTAAGAGGTTATGGAAATACACTTCTCACCTTCTCCTTATCTCAGATGGGGAAAACAGGACTGTACCTTCACTATTATGGCTCAGGGAATGTCTTTAGCTGCCCTATCTCTAGCCTTGGTCAGTTTGAAAACTTGTCTCCCCCTTCCTTTGTCTCTAACTGATCGTAGAGGGTGTGATACTTCTGGTGCAACGATCCCCCTAGTGGAGGTCTTGGCCTGCAAGCCTTCAATACAGTAGACTCCTGGCCCCTATCTCTCCACCTGTGGAAAGAAGGTTGCTTCTGCATCCCCATTCCACCACTATGTCTGCCCTGGAATGTCCCTCCTACTCTGCATTCCTCCAAAATGGCTTTCACACAGGTTCTAATTTTTACTGGCGACCCTGTCCCACATGGCGTCAGCTGTCCATCCCCAATCCCAGTCTACTTGCCCGTGCACTGCTTGTGTAAATTCCTTCATTTTTGTGGGTAATTTCCACCACCTGATGACCTGCTTACCTTTCCATGAATATGCTTTACCTGCCGCTTTCACTAGGATTTCTAACATAAGTAATCTATGGCCACAATCGTTTGGAAATTTTCACTGTGGAGTGTTCAGCAATCATGAACCTTTGCTCTATGCTGCCCTATAATCATAAAGAAATATATCTGTGACATGCAATGTGGCGACTGGAATGTGATTAGGTGCTTGTCCCTCTTCCTAAGTCACGTATTTGCCAATGCAAGGCCATGTGCGTTTGCTGTGTTGAGAATTCACTGACCTTCTCTGCTAACTGTCCCACCCCATCCCCCATGGACCTTTCCAGATACCCTGGCAACTTTACCTGTGTGGCATTTAAAGTCTCCACCAGTAGCTAAGCGCTCATTACATTTACACTGCTCTACCTCAGCCTCTAGGACAGTGGTGGCGAACCATTTTTTGAAGACGGGTCACAATAACATGAAAATCGAACCAAAAAGTTGTCCGTGGGTCAGGCGCAAGCACTATTTAATTTTATGAATAAAGAAATTATTATTAATAATGAATAAATTAGTTTATTAAAGTAGTAAATAGAGAACATCATCATAATACCCTTATCTCGCCTGTGGCACGGTCGTCTGCGAGATCTAGCCCACCAGGTTCCCGTCAACCCCATCCACACTATGAGAAGATAAACTTGATATCATTCTTGTTTGGGTCACCTAAAATTGCACGGTGGGTCACAGGCTCGCCACCACTGCTCTAGGAAGTGTATGAAATCATCAATGTCTGTCCAGAAATCCCCCTAGGTGGGTTCATCGAGACCCCCCTGGGGGGCATACGTGCTGATGAGGTGGAGCACTACTCGCCAGACCACTGTAACCAACATTAGCCTGCTGTTGATCCGTTTTACCAGGGTGACCCCTTGTTTCAGCTCACTAATACTACACCCACCACATTTAGTCCCCGTTCACTAGCTACATATATGATCTTGTATCCATTACCAAGGGCCCTTGATCTCTTCCCCATCCACCTAGTTTCCTGGAGAAAGGCTGCATTAATGCTCCTTTGCTTTAGAGTAGCAACTAATTCCCCTGTTTTGCCAGTAAGGGTCCCCTCTTTCCACGTTCCTAAACTAAGATTTGCCCCTATGCTTTCTGAGCATGCTCTAGCTGGCGCCGCCCCAGCCAGGCGTCTGGACCCCACTGGAATGTTGATGCAGCTTGCTGTGGGGGGGATGCCGGCCTACCCCACAGAGAACACTCAGAATGCCATCTGTCACAGGATCTGATGTCCCTACCCCCTTGACATTGCCAACTACTGTTGATGGCAGTGCGGGGCCCACTCGCCCACCCCTGACGGCCGCCAGCACTGGGGTTTTAATTCCCTGCACCATAGGTTCGATGACTTCTGAGTTTCGTATTATATATGAGCAAATTTTGAATTATCTATCCGCAGCCCCACCCAACCAGGAGCCCAACAAGGGGACGTCCATTCGGGTCGCCAGGGTTGCTCAGACAGGTAACCGTCAGTGAGCCAAGGCCCTCGAGTACCAGGCGTTCATCTTCACAAATTTCATTGTAATGGCATTTCATGTTCCTTCTAAACTTCGGGGTTATGATCCTCTCTTGTGCCGCCATGGGCTTTAACATTTAAATCCTACAGTTCATGATGATAATTTTTATGATCTTCTGAACGGAAAAACAGACTTCTAAATGCTTTGATGCTTGCAATCAGATCTATGGTTTTAGACCTGTGGCCGGCAAACTCATCAGTCAAATGAGCCAAATATCAACAATACAATGATTAAGATTTCTATTGAGAGCGAAATTTCTTAATCTATCTAGGTAGTAACGCCATTTATTAATTTAATAATGATGTCATTTATTGATAAAAATTAAATTTTTCAAAATGGCTGGTTAGAAAAATACAGGTAACTTAGTGCTTCAAGAAGATACTTTTGTAGATGTGACAACCACTGACCACTTTACACAATGAGACTGCTGACTCGTGCATAAGGACGTTCGTCGATTTCCACAATGCAACTGCAAATTTTAGTTCCCTTTTAGTTGCATGCGGAAAAAAACTATGACCAATATATCAACCTGTGTCCACTCAGAGGGACAAATCGGTACCCGACCCTGCCATAGGCGGGAAAAGGGTTAGGAGTTGCTTTTTTTTTTGCTAGTGTGACTCATGTTAACGATATGGACTTCTCTCACCAATGATACTGCAACGCGATCACCCGTGTGTGCCCGGGGTAGAATAGGCACACTGCGTACCTGCATGTCGTAAGAGGCGACTAAAAGGGGTGACTTTTTCTTGCCCCAGTTTGGACAACACCACTGTCGTGTTTGTCTATGACGTGGTCTGGACAGGACGATACCATCATTGTGGTTGGTTGTATCTTTCTTTTCTCCTTTGTTGGATGAGTGTCTGACTTGTTCGCGGTCGATGTAGGTTCCTCACTGAGGTGACCATAAAAAACGCCTACCCACGTGTTTGCCGTGCGTGGATACCCGCACCCCTGGGAAAAGCGGATCCTGGTGATTGAGGAGGGTCTAGGGCTGCGGCCCTACACATCCAACACATCACTTTGGCCACAGCTTCCAGGGAAAACGGGAGGCCAAGGCAGTAGCCCGGTCTTGGTCAATCGGCCGGGGGCGCATAAGTGGTTATGCCCCCTAGGGTTACTGGAAGTGGATCGGCAGTCAACCCCGATGCCAATGGTCCGGTACTTGGGGATTATGCCACCCTGATGGTATGCTGCCCGAGCACCCTTGGCGACCCGAATGGGCGTCCCCTTGTTTGGCTCCGTGGTGGGCGAGGCCTGCGGGCGGTGAAACATAATTTCTAAAAAAAACTATGGCAACCCGAAATCCGAGGCTGGGGGCCTCATCAAATAACCCCACCCCTCCCCCTTCTTCTTCTTTAATGACTTGTGTTGAGCCGGAAGATGGCGGGCTCGGTCCCACTCAACTGAGTGGGCCAGCTGCCAGTGAGTTAATGGAGACAAGCACTGCTCCAACTAAGAGGCCGCGTTCCCCCAGTCACCCAACTGGATCAGGGAATGCCCCTGTGGTGTCAAATACATCAGCACCTGCCCTTAACAAGAGGCAACGGCCTCTTAGCCTTAAGGTGCAGGGCTCCACCGCTGATGCAAAGCGTGTTCCTGCATCTAAGGAAGCCTCAGGTGCAGTCAAAAGCACTTCTATTCCTTCTTCCTACCCTCCCCGGTTTCTTTCCATATCCGGGGAGGATGGTGCATCCTTGGGGAAGGCGTCGCCCTTCCTTATCGCCAAGCCATCAAGGGCATTGCCGGTGATGTGACCTCGGTCAAGAAACTGCGCAATGGCACCTTGTTGGTGGAGGCATCTGCCAATCACCAGACCGAAGCATTATTAAAAATGCGGAAACTCGGTGACATCCCCGTTGTGGTCGAACCGCATCGCACTTTAAACACCAGCAGAGGTGTGGTGCGGTGCCCCGATCTGCGTGGGGAGTCAGAGGAGCAAATAGCGGAGGAGCTTAGGGACCAGGGTGTGGTGGCTGTCCGCCGCACCTCTGTCCAACGAG
>JAAFCE010006949.1:1201959-1220468 GCA_013389805.1 Trigoniulus corallinus
AGGTACCGGGCTGCCACGATGCACAGCATTGAGCGCCAGTTGCAACTCGCACTAAACAGTGCCCACGAGTTTGCCGCCTCGCGTGGCTATAAGTTCTCCCCTGACAAAACAACTGTCATGCATTTCTGTCGTAAGCGAGGGCTTCACCCTGAGCCTCAGCTTACCCTGGATGGCCGCCTCCTGCCAGTTGTAGAGGCGGCCCGCTTTCTTGGTCTCCGTTTTGACAGCCGTCTGACATGGGTCCCGCACTTGAAGGAGCTGAAGGCTAAGTGCCTTCGCTCCCTTAATATTCTGCGGTGCCTGCAGGGAACTGGTTTTGGGGCAGATCGAACGGTGATGCTTCGACTATACAGATCACTCGTTCGATCCCGTCTCGATTATGGCTGCGGCGTATATGGCCTGGCCGCTCCATCTACTCTCTGGATGCTGGACAGCTGGACAGCTGGCATCCGGTTGTCCATTGGGGCGTTCCACACAAGTCCAGTACTCAGCCTTTATGCTGAGGCTGGTGAGCCACCATTGACTGTGCGGCGGCAGTGCCTGGCAGCTGCATACATTTTGCGGCTGAAAGGTCAGCCACAGCACCCTACACACCCAGCCGTCTTTAGTGACATTGTGAGACGGCCATTCAACCGCCGCCAGGGGGTTCCCCCTCCATTCGGTGTGCGTTGGATGGACTGTCTTGCCGGCCTGGGTGTGACTCTACCTAGGGTGCAGCCTGTACTGCCGGCCTCTGTGCCGCCCTGGACAGTGCCAGAGCCAAGTTTAAATTTAATGCTTGCAGCCTTACCCAAAACCAGTACCGATAGGTCATTGTACCAACAAGAGTTCGGACGCCTCTCTTGGACCTATCGAGGCCATGTTTTTATTTACACGGATGGGTCGAAGGATGGTTCCTATGTGGGTTGGTCAGTCTTTACAACTGGTCATCTCATAGGGGGCCGCCTTCCAGGCGTTGCCAGTGTCTTATCTGCAGAACTCACAGCTCTGCACAGGGCACTGGAACTCATCCAAGTATTGCATAACAGACACCTTGTTGTTGCGACTGACTCCCTATGCTCCCTTCTGCTGTTGCACACCCTGTATGGCAGACATGCTATCGTCCAGGGTGTGCACAGATTGCTGCTTGTGATTCGTAAGCAGGGCAAGACAGTGTTGTTTATGTGGGTCCCGGGGCATGTTGGCATCGTGGGCAACGAGATGGCAGATGCCCATGCCCGTCAGGTGGCCCACATGCCAGAAATACCTGACACTGCTGTCCCCTCCTCCGACGCTCTCCCGATGGTGTGGCGGGCCGTCCACGACCAATGGCGGGCCCAGTGGTTTGCGGAGACCACGAACAAACTCCGCACACTGAAGGACACTCCAGTGCACTGGGTGTCCTCATGCCACCAATCGCGGAGGGAGGAGGTTGTGCTTGCTCGGCTGCGAATCGGTCACACCTTCCTCACCCACTCCTACATTCTACGGGGTGAGGATCAGCCATGGTGTGACTTCTGTTGGGAGCCTCTCACAGTGGCGCACATCTTTAGTTACTGTGAGAGATACCGAGAACTTAGGTGGCGACTGGGAGTCAGCGCAGAGCTCTCCACATCACTTTGGGATAACCCTCAGGCAGTGGAGAGCTCGCTAGTATTTGTGAAAGAGGCTGGCCTCTTTCACAAAATTTGAATTATGTAACATTTCTTTTAGACACCTTCTGTAATTATTTTTGAATTATATGGCTTTTGCCTTTTTGTTTCTGTAGTCGTTTTGGCTTTTGCCACATTTATTGTAATGTCTGTTTTGGCTTTTGCCACAATTATTATTCTGTCTGTTTTGGCTTTTGCCTTTTTATTTCTGTGTTTGTCTTGGCTTTTGCAACATTTATTATTCTTTCTGTTTTGGCTTTTGCCACTTTTATTGTTGTGTATGTTTTGGCTTTTGCCTTTTTTATATGTCTGTTTTGGCTTTTGCCTTTATATATATGTCTGTTTTGGCTTTTGACTGTATTTCTTTTCTGAGTAATTATTAGGCTATTGCATTTTTATTGTTATTACTTTTATTGGCCTTTTGCCCTTTTTATTGCCATCATGGTTGGATGGCCATTTACACCCCCACCATGGTGATGTGTCTTTCTGGGCCCTAATGACCTTTGTAGTTGATGGGCCCTAAAGCAACAACAAACAACAAACAACTGCAATGCGATGTAAAAGCAACTGGTTGTAAACGAGCACGTTGCAACTGAGAATGTCAATTTCATGGCAACTGTCAAGCATTTCGTACCATTCTCACAATACTCTCTTCATCTGAACCACCTGGCATCATAAGGGCAACTATTGTCGGCCAGGGGTTCCCCCTCCATTTGGCACGCAGTGGATGAATGGTTTCACTGGCCAGTGTGTGACTGCCTGCCTGCCTGTACTGCCTGCCTCTGTGCCGCCCTGGACAGTACCAGAGCCGATTTTTAATTGGACACTTACCACCTTCCCCAAAGCCAGTACCGATAGGTCAGTGTGCCAACAAGAGTTTGGACGCCTCTCTCTGACCTATGAGGATCATATTTTTGCTTACATGGATGGGTCGAAGGATGGCACCTCTGTGTTTGTTTGTTTGTTGGTGTTTAAGGTCCCGTCAACTACAAGGTCATTAGAGACCCATCCACTGCATAGTTCTAATGCATATGCTGCACAGACACTACACAAATGCGACGATTATTGGGTATTAGCAGTACCCAGCTTTCCTGAGCGACCACCCATGTCAGTACTAACTGGGCACCTCTGTGGGTTGGTCAGTCTTTACAACTGGTCATCTCATGGGGGCCGCCTTCCAGGCATCGCCAGTGTTTTAACTGCAGAGGGCACTGGAACTCATCCAACGTTTGAACCACCGACCCTTTGTGGTTGCGACTGACTCCCTATCCTCCATTCAGCTGTTGCACACCTTGTATAGCAGGAATGCCACCGTCCAGGGTGTGCACAGTTTGCTGCTCATGATTCGTCAGCAGGGCAAGACAGTTATGTTTATGTGGGTCCCAAGGCATGTTGGCATCATGGGGAATGAGAGGGCAGATGCCCATGCCCATCAGGTGGCACACCTGCCAGATGTCCCTGACACTACTGTCCCCTCCTCTGATGCTCTCCCGATGGTGCAGTGGGCTGTCCATGGGCAATGGCGGTCCCAGTGGTTAGCGGAGACCAACAACAAACTCAGCACCCTGAAGGACACTCCAGTGTACTGAGCGTCCTCATGCTGCCAGTCACGGAGGGAGGAGGTTGTGCTTGCTCAGCTGCGAATCAGTCACACGTTCCTCTCCCACTCCTACATACTACAGGGTGAGGATGAACTGTGGTGTGACTTCTGTTGGGAGCCTCTCACAGTGGCACACATCTTCCGTTACTGTGAGAGATACCATGAACTTAAATACCGATTGAGGGTCAGTCCAGAGCTGTCTACTTCCCTTGGGGATAACCCCCAGGGAGTTGAGAGCTCTCTTGTATTTGTGAAAGAGGCTGGCCTCTTTCACAAAATCTAATACTGACTCTTTTTCTGGTGGTTTTTGCCTTTTCCTTTTGTGTTGTTTTGGCTTTTTGGCTTTTGGATTTGGATTTTGGATTTTTTGGATTTTGGCTTTTGGATCCGTTTTGGCTTTTGCTTTTTATTTCTGTGTTTGTTAGGCTTTTGCCTATTTTTGTGTTTGTTAGGCTTTTGCCTATTTTTGTGTCTGTTGTTGGCTTTTGCCCTTAATTATTGTCCTTTATTTATTTGGCTATTGCCTTTTTATTGCATAACTTTTAGTGGGCTTTTGCCCTTATTTATTTTCATCATGGTGGGATGGCTATTTACACCCCCACCATGGTGATTGTCTTTCTGAGCCCTAATGACCATTGAAGTTGATGGGCCCTAAAACACAAACAAACAAACAAGCCAAAGAGTTCCATCTGTGGATTAAAGTGACACTACAATTAACTTTATTTGCACTGTGCCACGCCTTCCTTCACCCGAACGACAGTGCTCTGCATGCCTGTGCACCAACACAGTCACTCGAGGGGCCAAAGAGCCACAGTTTGCTAACCACTGTTTAAGACTGAAGTGCTTTAAAGAGTAGAGACTGTATGTTTGCGTATGATGTGTTTTTCTGATTAGCTATATCGTGGGACGGGACTCTCTGGGCCCCTGGAATTTTGTCTGTCCTGCAACCCTTACGCTACGTTTCGGTATGTGGTTTCCTACGATGTCATTTGCATGTATTTCTTTTGTTCGTGTTATAGGGCCTTTCAACTACATGGTCGTTATAGCCCCGCCCATTGCATAATTATAATGGAGAGTCTACACACTCGCTAAGCTGTTATGACGATTTGGGCATTAGCAGTACCCAGTGTTTCCAAGTGGGAACCCATGCTTGTACTAGCTGGGGTTGCGTTTGTTTATCTTCAGTTATCAGACGAGAACTGGTTTGTCCAACGCAATACAGCCGCTCATATCTACATGTTAGTCTGTTACACCAACGGGTAGGGGAGTCGGCTAAGCAGCCGTAACGGGCCGAACCTTGAGGAAGCTACTCTCAGGTGAAAGGTCGGTAGGAGTGGGTGATGTAGGAGAGTGGAAATTAGCAGCACCGAATTTTCAACCGACTATCCATGTGGATACTAAGTTGGGCCGCGTTGCTTAACTTCAGTGATCTGAGAACTGGTGTGTCCAATTCACCCCCCCCCCCCCCCCGGGTTTGGGGACGGGGGGTGCCCCTCCCCCCCCCCCCCCCCCCCCCCCCAGAATCCTTTCTGCATGTGGCAGTACGCTTGGCGGCTGTGGAGGAAAATTGGCTCAATGAGGAAAAAATACCAACAATAAACATGAATTGTTCTCATCTAATAATTTGGGAGTAGTTCAATATACTAAGGGCCCACTATGTACTTGCTATTGATAATGTTCTTTGACTTTTAGGACTACTAGTCAAACAAATGCTATTGCAAAGTCAGCACAGCAAAGATAAGAAAATAAAAGCAATCTGCGAAAATACTAAAGGAGTGGCTTTCTATAGTGTTCCACATAGAGGTACTGAACTGGCAAAGTTCAAATTCGGTTCAAAATATTTATTGCTTCCTTCACCTGAGGTCCGACAATTAGAGCAAGGTAAGCGTTTATTGGTAGTACTCAAGTATTTATTGGCAGCAACTCTAATGCTTTGATTTCTTTAGGGTCACAAAACCTGATTGAACTCCATAATGATTTTGTTCATCTTGTGCAAGAACTCAAATTGCCCTCTATCAGTTTTTGCGAGACAAGAAAGACAACTTTGGGTAATTTGAGGTACAGTGCTATGTTTGTGACGCAGGAATCTGCAGGTAATCACCGTTTGTTTAGTGGTGTACACAAGAACTAAGAGGCAGTCGATTCCGTTTAGCAGTTTATGAGGGGGCAGCACTTTTCATGTCACACCAATTTTTTTGACAGTTCTTTTATTTACTGTATTATCTCGCATCTCGCGTATAAACGCAGTCCGTCCCCCCCTTAAATTGGGTGAAAGTCTGGGTGCGCGTTATACATAGGAGTAAAACTTTCAACCATTTTCACAAGAACACTAAGCACATGTAAAGAATATTGGATCATCCATTGAAAGCAACAAAGAGACTAATGTTTGCTTATTAACCTCATTTAACTTCTATTAGGTGCTTTTCTGAGTTACTTTTATAAATAGCACATTTAACTATATATTTAACGTGACATTCGTTTTGACCATTTAAAAATAAAAGGGTAAACCCTTTATTTACCTTTATACCATAGATTTCTATATTAGTACAGTGTACTACAAAAAATTAAGAAGTACTGTAATAAAAATGAGTAAAGTAGAACTCCAATTTTCTGAACTGCAACTATCTGAATCACTGATTATCCGAATCGCTTTCAGAATAAAATTAAGAGGGATCGTACTGCGATTTGCAAAATAATGCACAACTTGGTTGCCCGAAAACGGATACAGTCAAACAGCTTACTTTGATCGAGATGTTCAGCAAGCAATGTACATACACGTACATATTGTACTAATGTACAGCCCTTTTAAGTAGGCTTAATATTTTAAAAGTGTTGACTTTTCATTTAATTGATTAAAAGCTCTTTTAATTTAAAAATAGTTTTTTCCCATTTTCAACATACAAACAGTAATAAATCAAATTAGACCCTTTTTAAAAAAAATCCAATTATCCGGATTTTTGATTATTTGAATGGGGTCTGGTCCCAATTGATTCGGATAATTGGAGTTCTACTGTATGTCCAGTTATGTCCAACAATACTGATATTTAAAACCATAAAAATTCTTCAGAATCATCATCTGAAATCACTGGCAAACTTAGCCTGCATATTATACATGTGTATTGAGATTTTTAAATTAACTTAAATCTTGAAACTCGGGGTGCATATTATACGCAAGATAATATGGTATGTTAAACAACTAAAATGCATGGGCAAAAGGTTATTGCATGAGACTCGCATTGCACCACTGCATACAACTGCTTACAACATTCTGTTGGCTTTGGTCACCCCTTAGAACATTCTTTGGCTTTGTCCACCCTTAGAACATTCTCTTGTCCTTGCTCCCCTTTAAAGCATTCTCTTCTCCTTGCTCCCCTTTAAAGCATTCTCTCTGCTTTGATCCCCCCTTAGAACATTTTCTCTTGGCTTTGAACAATATAAAATTGTCTCCAGGCTTTGGTCTGTAGAAAATCTCCATGCTTTCGCCCCAAGAACATCTTCTCCAGGCTTTTGCACCCTTAAATTATTTTCTACCGACATTTTCTCCTAGAACGTTGTCTCCAGGCTTTCATATTTATATAAAATGGGTGCTGCTAATACCTAAAAATCGTCATAACAGTGTCCTAAAACACCAATGAAACAAAAGGGTGTTGCAAACCCAGTTAAAGACACTTTTGATGTTGGCGTTTTGTGATGCGTTCCATTAATTCCAAATGGATGTGCTATAGGTAGACCTCAAATTTAACGTTTTTTTATTTTAGAAATGGGGTTTGAAGAGTTACAACTTATTGATACGGACCACTTGTACATCTGCAAGCCATCTCATCCGCAGTCTGCAATCTATTCTCGTTTATTAGATTTCATTCAAGTGCAACTCAATAATGTTTTTGGTGGAAGTCCATCTGATCATGGGGTTGATGCTAATAAGGATGAAGATGTCATGAGATTAATCTTAGGTGCAGATTTTATTTAGATTTTTCACTCTTAAAATAAAATGGTTAACACACGTTTATGTTGTTGCTTTTGGGCCATAACTAGTTCTAGTTCTAGTTGAATGCACTGCAAGCAGCCATGATAGGCCAAATTGGCAGTAGAGAGAATATCTCTCATTCCTAAAATTTCACTCATTTTAAAACCCCAAGGAACCTGAAGCATAGCATCTATTCTGCCATACATCGCCTCCCCTCTATAATGGCACATTCTTCCAGAAAGTTCTTCACCTTATCCTCATCAAGAGCATTCCATTGCAGAATGACCCTTGGAAAAAAGGACCGGTAATTTGAGTCTGTTTGGGCCCTGATGTCCTTCAGTTTGAACAGATGATCATTTCTCCCCCTATATTCTGCAAAGGATAACCTGCTATCTAGAGGACCCTCATAACCTATTTTCAAAAGTCTGCTAAACAGCTTAATGCTATCAGATGCCCATCTCTGACTGAGTCCCACCCTACTTCTCTGATCATGCCTGACACACTCAATCTGCAAGACAACCAACTTAGCACAACTCTTGCTGCCCTCCTTTGGACCATTTCAATTTCCCAAGATAAATCTTGCCTAAACGGAAACCAAATTGGACTACAGTATTTCACAATTCGCTGTACCAGTGAAAAGTAAGCTATTTCTTTTACTTCCTTTGTGCTGTCCCTCAGCACCCTGCTAATCAACTGTAGAGCACACCCAGCCTTCCCAATCAATTTGTCAGTGTGCTCCTTTCAGGTGCCCTGAGTGTTTAAGACAACTCCAAGGTGCTTGTGGAATGTAACATCAACCTACTTACCCTTAGCTAGAGCATTTTGAATGTATTCAATTAGACAAGCCAGTTGAGTGTCACATGACCTCCCTTTCCTAAACCCATGCTGATTATCACTAAGGATGCCATTTTCCTCCAAATATCCCATAATATGTGAGAATAATATATGCTTAAAAGTCTTACATACCACACTCGTTAAAGAAACTGGCCTGTAGCACTTAGGATCTGCAGTATCCCCTGATGGAACAATGACACTGTCTAATGATTTTTAAAAAATTCCACCAAATAGTAGCTTACTATTGTCAATCCCCTCTCTTGTAATAACAACCTCCTTCATTTGCCCTTGATAGTGATTTTCTGACACTGGTGAATAATCATCTGCACTACTTGCGGGAGCGGCGAGTTGCGTTGGACACACCAGTTCTCGTCTGATCACTGAAGTTAAGCAACGCAAGCCCAGTTAGTACTGGCATGGGTGGTCGCTCGGGAAAGCTGGGTACTGCTAATACCCAATAATCGTCGCATTAGTGTAGTTTCTGTGCAGTATATGCATTAGAACTATACAGTGGACGGGTCTCTAATGACCTTGTAGTTGACGGGACCTTAAACTCCAACAATCCACTATTTGCAAATGTTTTTGAAAATGAATTATTAAAAATATTTGCAGCTATCAGGCTATCACTAACTAGGTTTCCTGACCAGTCTTTAATAGCTGGAACCTTATAACCCCCCCTTTCTACACTTTTTGAGGTACCCCCAGAAAGCTTTTGGATTGTTCTTGAGCCTTTCCCCCAAAACATCCCTATGGAATTTCTTGTAGGCCTTTTTATAAGAGCTTTTGCCCTTCTCCTGGCTTCCTTATGGGCGACCTCACTATCTGAATCCTGCTCCCTTCTAAATATATTTCTGACTCTTCTCTGCCTCTGCAATGCTGCCTTCACCAATTGAGTATACCATTCTGGAAAATCAATGTCTGTCTTCGTCTTAATAGGGGCAGCCTGTCTTGAACCTTCATCTAGAAATGCTAAGAATCTTTGCCAAGACTCTTCAACACTGCAAGCAGTTGCAGTGGCCTGCAAATCATTCAACTGGGCTTCTAAATAAGACCTAAACAACTCCCAATCAGCTCTGTGAATTTGGAAAGTCCCCCTACTTACTGTGCAATACCTTGGTACCATTCTCACTATCTCCACTCTAACTGCAGCATGATCACTAATTCCCTTAATGCACCTCACATCCTTGATGGAGCTAGGCACATTAGTAAAAACTAGGTCTAAAATCCCTCCCCTCTCATGAATTCGCATGGTCACAAGCTGCTGTAACCCAGTACAATGCAGCTGCTCTAAGAAAGAATTAAGTGCCCCTGAAAGAGCAGAATTTCCAACTGATTGCATGCTGTCCCACTTCACCCCTGGAAGATTGAAGTCCCCACCTAGAATAACTGTTGGCACCATCCTCCTATGATTGAGGATCTCCAAAGAATGTGCCAATCTCAACAATGGATTGTGAGATTGGTGGTTGTTAGGGCCCAGAAAGTCAGACATACATTGGTGGGGGTGTAAAGTGCCAGCCCTCCATGGCGACATTTAGTAAAAGGCAAAATCCAATATATTAATAACCAATAATTATCAGTTAAAAGGCAAAAGCCAATAAAGGGCAATAGAAAAATAGCAAAACCGAAAATGGGCACAGCAATTTAATGCAAGAAAGTTAAATTTTGTGAGAGGCCAGCCTCTTTCCAAAAGACAAGGGTGCTCTTGACCTCCTGTGGCTCGTCACTGACAGGGGTGGAGATCACTAGACTGACTCCCAGTCAATACCATAGTTCATGGTATCTCTCACCGTCATTAAGGATATGCAGGGGCTCCCAACAGTGACCACACTGTGGTTCCTCCTCATCCCACAGTAAGTGGGAGTGGGTGAGGAAGGTGTGACCGACTTGCAACCATGCAAGAACAATCTCCTCTCTCCATAACAGGCGGCACAGTTATGCCCAATTGGGCGGCCTTCATCAGGCAGTTCTTCATGGTCTCCACAAGCCATTGGGACCACCAGAAGGCATGAATGGCATGCTGGACTATTGGTGAGACATTAGAGGGAGGGACTGCAGAGGCTTCTTCTTCAGGTAGGTGGGCCACCTGATAGGCATGTGCCTCCGCCCTCTCATTGCCCATAATGCCTACATGCCCTGGGGCAATGACATGTTTCTGATAGAGGGCGTATAGCAGCTAGAGGGACAAAAGGAAGTCAGCCTCCACCACAAATTTTTGTTAATTTAATGCATGGATAAGTTCCAGTGGCCTATGCAGAGCAGTGAGCTCTGTTGTTGGGACACTGATGAATCTTGGCGGCCCGAATGGGCGTCCTCGTGTTGGGCTCCGTGGTGGGTAAGACCTGTGCGCAGCGAATACATAATAATTTATAATATTGAACCAACCAAACAGAGGATGGGGGCCTCATCAAATAACCCCATCCCTCCCCGTTCTGTAACTTTACTGACTTGTGTTCAGCTGGAAGATGGCAGGCTCGGTCCCACCAAACTGAGTGGGCCAGCTGCCATTGAACTGATTGAGACATGTGCTGCTCCAACAAAGAGGCCACGTTCCCCCAGTAAGCCAACTGGATCAGGGAACGCACCTGTGGCGTCTATGGCATTGGCACCTGCCTTTAACAAGAGGCAGCGACCTCTTAGTCTTAAGGTGCAGGCATGCAAAGCATGTTCCTGCATCAAAGAATTTAGGTGCAGTCAACCCACCATCTATACCTTCTTCCTATCCTCCCCAGTTTATTTCCATCTCTGGGGAGGATGGTGCAGCCTTGGGGAAGGCGTCGCCCTTCCTTATTGCCAAAGCCATCAAGGGCATTGACAGTCATGTGACCTCGGTCAAGAAACTGCGCAATGGCACCTTGTTGGTGCAGGCATCTGCCCCCCACCAGACAGAAGCATTACTAAAAATGTGGAACCTCGGTGACATCCCCGCTGTGATCAAACCCCATCGCACCCTAAACACTAGCAGAGTTGTGGTGCGGTGCCCTGATGTACGTGTGGAGTCGGAGGAGCAAATAGCAGAGGAGCTTAGGGACCAGGGTGTGGTGGCTGTCCGCCACACCTCAGTCCGATGGGATGGAGAATCCCGCCCATCTGACACCTTCGTGCTGACCTATGGCAGGCCCCAGGGGCTCATTGGCGAGCCTGAATCGCACTCCAACAATCCTGCGTCCACCATGGCACCCGTGCTCGTGGTGGGTTACACGTGCTCTGGGGGATGGATGCCAATGCCGCTCTGACCACCACCTCTGTGAAGTGACTCACTAGGTCGTTGACCCCATCAAAATCACACAGTGGGCGAAAGTAGATACGGCAGGCGAACTCCTCCAAGTCCGCCCGACACAGACACCACCATGGTGGGTGTTCGGGTAATGCCCCATCTCCACTGCTAATCTTGATGGGGAAGTGGTCACTTCCAGAAGGGTCTGACTAGACCTCCCACTGCAAACCTGGTGCCAACCCAGGAGAGCAGATGGATAGGTCTATACATGAGAGACCACCAGTGGCAGTCATGACATGTGTGGAGGCGCCTGTGTTTAGAAAAATGAGGCCATTGTGTGACACCCATTGTTCCACAAGTCGCCCCCAGGGGTTATGACTGTCCAAGCCCCATTGGGGATTATGGGCATTAAAATCACCCATTATCAAGAAGGGTCTTGGAAGCTGGGCACTGAGGGAGTCGAGGTCTGCCCATGGGATATCTATCCCAGGTGGCATGTAGAGGGAACATAGAGTGGTGGGCACAGCCAGTTGCAATGAGACCGCCACTGCTTGCAGAGGCGTCTGCAATGCCACTGGCACATGAATGCACCCATTCCGGATAAGGATAGCCACCCCTCCCACAGGGTGGCTTCCTTGCTGCCGGGTGTCTGCATATACAGTGTACCCCCATAACGAAATGGGAGTATCACTGAGACACAGGATCTCCTGGAGGGAGATGCAGACAGGGTTGTGCCTCGAGATCAGCAGTGCAATCTCGTCCCTCTTGTGGGAAAACCCTCGACAGTTCCATTGTAGGAAATTTACCATCATGTGGACTTAGGCGGCTTGTTTCTATTCCTCCCTTTTCTCCTTCCCACTGCAGAAAAAGTCCGTCCCTCCATCTCGAAGGAGGAATCCCCCTCTTGCCCCAGTTGGGGCATGAAACCACCCCGTTTTCTCTGCCGTTGGCTAGAGAGCTTGGGTGGACGAACCAAGGACACCCGCCCCACTGTGGAAGTGGTAGGTGTCCCTACTGTCTTTCCTCCTGTCTCACTCACCACCCTCTCCATGGAGGGGGCTGGCTGGGCTGAGACAGGAAGGGAGGCCTTCAAGGGAGATGCCTCTCTTTGATGAGTGGCATCTAGGGCCTCTAAAGAAGCTGGCACCGCCATCATTGGGGGGCCCATGCACGTGCCAGAGGCGGTGGTGGAGCCGGAAGAGGCCATGGAAATGGGGTCGGGGTCAGCCAATGGCATGGGGGCAGCCAATGCTGGCACAGACCGCCACCCCAGTAACCCCGCAGGCCCGAGTGGGCGTCAAACGAATGAGAGGGGGGAGCTGAGGTAGGGTGTCCGTCTGGGTACAGACAGAGAGCACAGCAGCTGCCTTGGCAGCACCTGCATAGGACACCCCACGACTGGGGGTCCCTGGCAAGGCTAGCAGCTGCCACACATCCTGAAAGCTAATACCCTTCTGGACACACAACTCCTGGATCGCACGTTCCTGCAGCCAAGTGGGGCAATCCTGAGAGGAGGCTGGGTAGTTGCCCTTACAGTTGACACAAAAAGGTGCAGTCTTACAAGACTCAGGGGAGTGGTCACCCTGTCCCCAAGTGCCACACACGGCCTTGGCAGAACACGAATTCTGTCCATGGCCATATCGCTGGCACTTGAAGCACCGAAGCGGGCTAGGGATGAAGGCACAGACAGGCAAGCGGAGGTAGCCAGCCATGATGTACTCCAGCACCTTGGGCCTACCAAAGGTCAGCACCAAGGTGTCAGATGGGCGGGATTCTCCATCCCGTCCGACCAAGGTGCGGCGGACAGCCACCACACCCTGATCCCTCAGCTCCTCCGCTATCTGCTCTTCTGATTCCCCGCATAGATCAGGACACCACACCACACCTCTACTGGTGTTTAAGGTGCGATGGGGTACGACCACAACGGGGATATCACCGAGCTTCCACAGTTTCAGTAATGCCTCTATCTGGTGAGGGGCAGATGCCTCCACCAACAAGGTGCCATTGCGCAGTTTCTTGACCGAAGTCACGTCGCTGGCAATGCCCTTGATGGCTTTGGCGATAAGGAAGGGCGACGTCTTTCCCAAGGCTGCTCCATCCTCCCCAAAAATGGAAATAAACCGAGGAGGATAGGAAGAAGGTATGGATGGTAGTTGGACTGCACCTAAATTCTTAGATGCAGGAACATGCTGTGCATTGGGTTTAGAACCCTGCACCTTAAGGCTAAGAGGTCGTTGCCTCTTGTTAAGGGCAGGTGCCGATGCCGTAGACGCCACAGGTTCGTTCCCTGATCCAGTTGGCTTACTGGGGGAATGCGGCCTCTTTGTTAAAGCAGTCACCCTAGGAGGCATAACCTTACAGTAACCCTAGGAGGCATAACCACTTATGCGCCCCTGGCCGATTGACCAAGACCAGGCTACTGCCTTGGCCTCCCGTTTTCCCTGGAAGCTGTGGCCAAAGTGATGTGTTGGGACTGTAGACTACAGCCCTAATCCCCGATGTCTGTCAGCCAAGCCACAAGTGTGAGGTGGCTCAGAGACATCGCAGGACATGCGCCTCCTGAATCACCAGGATCCACTTTTCCCAGGGTTGCGGGTGTCGACGCACAGCAAACACGTGGGTAGGCGTTTGTTTATGGTCACCTCAGTAAGGAACCTTCATCGACCACGAACAAGTCAGACAGTTATCAAGTAACTGACACAGATAGGACACGAACAACCACAATGAAGGTATCGTCCTGTCCAGAACACAAGTCATGGGCAAAGACGATAGTGGTGTTGTCCAGTCAGGGGCAAGAAAAGGTCACCCCTTTTTGTCGCCTCTTACGACATGCAGGTATGCAGTGTGCCAATTCTACCCCGGGCACACATGGGTAGAGCAATGGGGAAATAGATTCTGATGTGACCCATAGAATTAATGCAGGATGGCTGAAGTGGAGGCAGGCAAGTGGGGTCCTGGTCGACCGCTGGGTCCCGGTAAAGTTGAAGGGTAAGGTATACAGAACCGTCGTTAGGCCCGCTATGCTATATGGCTCAGTTCTGGGCAGTTAGGAAGAACCATGAAAAGGAAATGCAAGTGGCTGAGATGTGAATGCTGCACTACATGTGTGGGGTGTCAAGATCTGACAGAATTGGAAACGATTTCGTTACAGGTAGCTTGGGGGTGGGAGGTATTGTGGAGAAGATGAGAGAGAGTAGGTTGAGGTGGTATGGGCATATGATGAGGGGGGGGAGAGGAGGAGCTTACTAGGTCCATTGTGGGACTGCAGGTAATTGGGGGCACCAGGGGTAGGGGAAGACCAAAACGGACGTGGGAGCAGGTGGTGCAGAGGGACATGTAGGTGTGTGGGGTGAGGCGGGACTTGGTTGGGGATAGGCGGGAGTGGAGAATTAGAACCCTCAGACCCGACTCTGCCTCAGGCGGGAGAAGGGTGAGATGATGATGATGATGATGAGGAATGTTTTTAAAATGTTGAAAAAATTAATTTTACATTATTATCATCATATGGTATTATCATTATTGGGTCTGTGGGTTCTAGACTGAATCAATTCTGATTCCAAGTTGGTGTGTACCATAAGAATCCTAAATGATCCTAAGATGTGCCAGGTGCTTCCAACCACTTGCATTCCTGAATTGCACCTGATGAGCTCCTCCTCCCCTCTTATTACATGGAACTTGTTCCAAAATCACAGTACACAACCAAACTAGAAATTTTGGCAGGTAAAGTAATGCTTTGTTGGTTATTATGTTGTGACTCTGACGTTACCCACAGAATCAATGCTGGATGGCTAAAGTGGAGACAGGCAAGCGGGGTGCTGTGTGACCACAGAGTCCCAATAAAGGTGTAGGGTAAGGTTTACAAAACTGTAGTTAGGCCCGCCATGCTGTATGGATCTGAGTGCTGGGCAGTAAGGAAGAACCACGAGAGGAGAATGCAAGTGGCCGAGAGGCAAATGCTGCGTTTCATGAGTGGGGTGTCACGTGCTGACAGATTCCATAATGAGTATGTTAGAGGCAGCTTGGGGGTGGGAGATATTGCAGAAAAGATGAGAGAATATAGGTTGAGGTGGTATGGGCATGTGAGGCGAAGGGGAAGGAGGAGCTCATGCGGTATATTATGGGGCAACAGGTGGTGGGTGGCATCAGGAGTAGGGGGAGACCCAAGCGGACGTGGGAGCAGGTGGTACTGAGGGACATGGTGGCATGCGGGGTGGATGAGAGCCTGGTCGGGGATAGACGGGAGTGGAGGATCAGAACCCACAGACCCGACCCCACCATAGGCGGGACAAGGGTGTGATGATGATGATGATGTTGGTTATAATGTTGCATGGTGTCTGACCTAAGTGCACAATAACAATTGACATCAGGGATATTTCAGACTGCATGCTGGATAAATTTAATTTTACAAACATGGATATTACCAGTATGGAAAACATCACTGATAAATACTACCGAAATTCAACGAAAATCACTGAATATATTCAGAATATGCTATTGAAATACACCTGCTGTGGTCGCTGCTGTTGTCGTGGCTGTTGTCGCGGCTGTTGGCACTGCTGTTGGCTCTGCTGTTGTCGCTGCTGTTGTCGCTGCTGTTGTCACTGCTGTTGTCGCTGCTATTGTTGTTGCTGGTGTTGTTGCTGCTGTTACAGCTATTGCTGCTGTTGTTGGTACAGCTATTGTTGCTGCTGTTGCTAGCGTTTGTTACATTGCTTGCTAGGGGTATGCAGTGCTAGTACTGCATACCTTGCACACAGAGTATGGGTGGCGATTTGTCAGGTGAGTGTGAGACCTCCACTCACTTGGCAATGCTTCAGCAATTAATGAGTGTCTCCTGTGGGGTTGGACGGCACCCCCCCCCACAGGTAGCCCTGCCACTATTACTGTAGGTTCTGGACGTCTGACTGGGGTGCCCCCAGTCAGAGTTATCACACCAAATAAGGGGGCTAGACTGAGACTAGGGACGTGGAATATGGGGACCCTCTCTGGGAAAACTGGGGAACTAGTAACAACCCTAAAGCATAGGAAGATCAGCATTGCATTCCTCCAGGAGACGAAGTGGAAGGGTAATAGGTCAAGGTCCCTGGGGGAGGGATACAAGCTGATCTATGCAGGTAGTGAAGAGGGACGAAACGGGGTGGGAATTATATTAAGTAGGGATTTGCAACAGGGCATCACTTCAGTTAGGCGAGTCAGTAGTAGGCTGTTGCTAGTCACTGTTGTCTGGCAGGGTATAGGGCTCCACCTCATAAGTGCATATGCCCCCCAAGCAGGCCTGGGTGACACCATAAAAACAGCTTTTTGGGATGATTTTGATGAGGTGGTGCAGTCAGTAGACAGCATAATGAGACAGGGCAGGGGTAATGAGCGACTGATTATTGGGGGTGACTTCAATGCACACGTGGGTAATGAGGGACTGGGGTATGCTGATGTTCATGGGGGATGTGGGTATGGGGTGATCAACCTAGAGGGGCAGCACATTAGCCAATACATGGTTCAAGAAGAGGGAAAAGCACCTAATTACTTTCCAGTCACCACAGGGGAGGTCCCAAATTGACTTTTTCATGGTTAGGAAGCAGCACAGGGCAGAGATTCGAGATTGCTGGGCACTACCCAGTGAGGATTTCCAAAAGGAAAGTGGCCATAAGCTGCTCATGATAGACTTATTAATTAAGGGGACAGGGAAGCAACATTCCTGGAAGGGAGAATCAGTTGTTAGGTGGTGGAAATTGCCCACCAAGGCAGAAGAATTCCGACAGGAGGTTCTTAGTCAGGTTGACTGGGACTGGGATGGGTCAGCCAGTGCAATGTGGGACAGGGTTGCTAGGAAGATTAGGAGATGTGGTGAGGCACTGTTAGGTATGGGTAGAGTAGGAGGAGCATATCAGGGTAGGCAGACATGGTGGTGGAATGAGGAGGTGGAAGCCGCCATCAAAATAAAGAAGGTAGCTTTTCATAGATGGAGGGAATTAGGGGATCAGGTTTCCAAGACAGACTATGTTCAGGCAAAGAAAAATGCCAGGAGGACCATTGCACTGGCCAAGTACCAGAAGTATGAGGCCTTATACGAAAAGCTGGGGACAAGGGAAGGATAGAATGCAGTTTTTAGACTGGCCAAGACCAGGGATAGAACTAGCAAGGATGTTACCAGGGCTATAACAGTCAAGGATACAAATGGCAGGGTCCTGTTCCAACCAGCTGAGGTAATTAAAAGGTGGGAGGAATACTACCACAGCCTCCTAAACACAGCTACTTGCTCAACACGCACAGACAGTCCAACCACCACCCAGGCAGTGGACAAGGTTAGTGAGGATGAAATAGTCACAGCTCTTCAAAAAATTAAAGGTCGCAAAGCAGTAGGCCCAGACAAGATCCCCATTGATGTTTGGCACACCTTGGGGACTACAGCCATTACATGGTTAGGGAAGCTTTTTAATAAGCTAGCAAATGGGGACAGGATGCCATCTGCATGGAGAGAAAGTTGGATAGTTCCACTGTTCAAGGGCAAAGGTGATGCCCAGGACTGTGGAAACTATAGAGGCATAAAGCTAATGAGCCATACTATGAAGCTGTGGCAGCGAGTAATAGAATGTCGCCTCAGAGACCAAACTCAAGTCCGGGGGAACCAATTTGGGTTTATGCCAGGTAGGTCTACCATGGAACCAATCTTTATTCTGCACCAGATGATAGAGAAACATAGAGCAGCAAGGAAGGACCTCCATGCAGTATTTGTTGACCTGGAGAAGGCATATGATAGTGTCCCTAGACAGGTGCTATGGAGCGTTTTAAGGAAGAAAGGGGTTGATGAAGGCCATATTAGGATAGTGCAGGATATGTATGAGGGTGCCATTACTAGGGTGAGGACAGCATGGGGAAACACTGCAGGCTTCAATGTGCAGGTTGCAGGTCAGCACTTAGTCCATACCTATTCACTCTGGTAATGGATGAGCTGCTGACGGGGATAGGGGAATGGGCCCCTCAGTGCCTAGTATTTGCTGATGATGTGGGAAAGCTTGATGGGTCCAAGGAGGATGCACAAAAGGGCCTTCAGGACATTAGGACAGCAATGGAAAGAGGGGGTCTCAAAGTAAACACAAATAAGACAGAGTACCTAGCTTTCAATTTTAGCAGCCAGGGGCAAGGGGGTGAGATCCGTTGTGAGGGTGAGGGTATACCAGCAGTGCAACAGTTTCGTTACTTATGATCAGTTTTCCAGAGCAATGGGGAGATAGATTCAGACGTGACCAATAGGATTAATGCAGG
>JAAFCE010006949.1:1226043-1237072 GCA_013389805.1 Trigoniulus corallinus
GCGATAAGGAAGGGCGACGCCTTCCCCAAGGATGCACCATCCTCCCCGGATATGGAAAGAAACCGGGGAGGGTAGGAAGAAGGAATAGAAGTGCTTTTGACTGCACCTGAGGCTTCCTTAGATGCAGGAACACGCTTTGCATCAGCGGTGGAGCCCTGCACCTTAAGGCTAAGAGGCCGTTGCCTCTTGTTAAGGGCAGGTGCTGATGTATTTGACACCACAGGGGCTTTCCCTGATCCAGTTGGGTGACTGGGGGAACGCGGCCTCTTAGTTGGAGCAGTACTCGTCTCCATTAACTCACTGGCAGCTGGCCCACTCAGTTGAGTGGGACCGAGCCCGCCGTCTTCCGGCTCAACACAAGTCATTAAAGAAGAAGAAGGGGGAGGGGTGGGGTTATTTGATGAGGCCCCCAGCCTCGGATTTTGGGTTGCCATAATTTTTTAGAAATTATGTTTCACCGCCCGCAGGCCACGCCCACCACGGAGCCCAACAAGGGGACGCCCATTCGGGTCGCCAAGGGTGCTCGGGCAGCATACCGTCAGGGTGGCATAATCCCCAAGTACCGGACCATTGGCATCGGGGTTGACTGCCGATCCACTTCCAGTAACCCTAGGGGGCATTACCACTTATGCGCCCCCGGCTGATTGACCAAGACCGGGCTACTGCCTTGGCCTCCCGTTTTCCCTGGAAGCTGTGGCCAAAGTGATGTGTTGGATGTGTAGGGCCGCAGCCCTAGACCCTCCTCAATCACAAGGATCCGCTTTTCCCAGGGGTGCGGGTATCCACGCACGGCAAACACGTGGGTAGGCGTTTTTTACGGTCACCTCAGTGAGGAACCTACATCGACCGCGAACAAGTCAGACACTCATCCAATAAAGGAGAAAAGAAAGATACAACCAACCACAATGATGGTATCGTCCTGTCCAGACCACGTCATAGACAAACACGACAGTGGTGTTGTCCAAACTGGGGCAAGAAAAAGTCACCCCTTTTAGTCGCCTCTTACGACATGCAGGTACCCGGGTACCCTTCTACCCCGGGCACACACGGGTACCAGATGTAGGAGCTCGCCCCCTAGCGTTGGCGGAGTGCCCTAATGACCTGGGATTACAACTTAGGTCGGCAGCTGGCTGTGTAGAAACCGTCTTGATCCTCAGAGGGACAGAAGTGCTTACTTTTTTATACTGTATTTGCCTACCTAGCGCCAGGGTTTAATGCAGTGCAGTGGCAGAACAGCGCAACCAAAGCCAACGTGACCAATTCCAACAACCTGACTTCCTCAGAGACAGGCTTCAGTTGAAATATACTGTATCGCAAGACCGTCTGCCGAACATGAAAGAAAAATGAGACATTATTTAGGGCAGGTTGGAATTAAAACAATTACCCTACCTAATAAAATCCGTTCCTCCAAAGGATGCTATCCTATGACATTTTACAGCCCAACATAGGACCACAGCTTTACTTCTCATTTGGCGGAAGGCGAATTGAGGGCCTCTTAACCAACAGAAGCCACCTCACCTCGATCCAGTATCGAGCTTCGAATCACTCACGCCGCGAGTGCGGGTCGCTTTACACCACCAAATAATAAATACTTTACCTTGTGACATGGTGGTGAAGTTGTTCTCCTACACGGTAAAATTACGTGTAATAATATACTTTTCACCACTCGATTAAATTTCAGACTAGACAACGTCAACTTCCATTCCTCCTTTGAAATAAATATGAATAACACACAGCATATTTCAGCAGAATACAATGGTAACTCTGGCACAAATGGCACGCTTGGTAACTGCCTCAGTAGTTCTGGGTTCGATTGTTGTTTATTGGTGTGTTAGGGCCCTTGAACTACAAAGGTCATTAGAGCCCCGTCCACAGCATAGTTCTTATGCAGAGACCGCACAAACACTACACTTGTGCGACGATTTTTGGGTATTAGCAGTACCCGGTTTTCCAAGCGGCCACCCATGTCAGCACTAACTGGGGTTGTGTTACTTCTGTGTCAGACGAAAACTGGTGTGTCCAACGCAATTTGCCGCTCAGTAACATTGAGGGACGCTAAGCCAGAGGGCAACGGCACCAGAAAGGGGCTCAGCATTAGTGCTAAGACCAGTCTCAGAAGCAACAGGGTCACACAAAGCTGCATAATGGTCGACAACAGCACATACTTTACCTTGTTGAAACCAGAAGTTAAAGTTTCATTTGTTGACATTCTTGCAATGCCGCCATTCGTCTATTCTTGCAATTTTCAGTACAAATTGGCGATTTGTGCTTTCTGTGTCCCTCTGACGCCTAATAAAGCCTGGTCGTGCAACCTGCCAAATAGGACCTAAATACTGGCATTTTGTATAATGTGAACCGACCCAAATCGGGTTCACCATTCAATTCAATTGCTCTTTATTGGTTGTGCTTGTTCTCTTGACTATCCTTCCCGAGTTCGCTTCACTCCAAAAAGATAACCATTGGTTTAATTAAGTTTGATATTTAAGGCATTTTTTGTTGTATAATAACCTGGACGACTTTTTCTAGGAAACCATCACCAAGGAGCCACAAAAGAAGAGGAGTCTACTATTACTGAGAAGACAACAAAAACTAAGTTCAAACTTGTTTTTTGTTTTTTTAATATAGTTTTAACTTTAGTAGAATGTACTGTACTTCATTACTAGAGTACAGCATTTGATAGATTTGTTGGTGTCTTTGGGCCCATTAACTACAAATGTTATCAGAGCACTGTCCACTGCATAGTTCTACTGCAGAGCCTGCATAGATGGCATGCTGTTATGATGATTTTTGGCTATTAGTGGTATCCAGCTGAACTTAACTTCAGTTATCACACAACAAGTGGTGTGTCCACCACAATAAGCTACTCCATGGAAAAAAATGAGGGGAAGTACATTGATGTGGTATGGATATGTAATGAGAAGATTGGAGGAGGAGCTCATTAGGTCCACTACAGCAGTCCTGTTCCCACATCTGCTGCAGTCTCCCCCTGCTCTGGGTGCTACCGACGACCTGCATTCCTGGAATGGACCTAATGAGCTCCTCTTCCCCTCTTCTCATGATGTGTCCATACAACCTCACTTTATTGTCCCTCATTTTTGGTGATGTCCACCACCCTCAGACATTTATTTCTTTTTTCTCAGCTTAATATAATAATAATTTTAATAAAATAAAAAAGACAAAAACATAAATTCAAATTCAAAATTGTGTGCTATGCCTTTCAGAAAGTCCATTAAATTTCTATTGTTAATGTCCTCCACAATATGTAGAATTATTGCCAAATTTCTATGTCCTCCACAATATGTAGAATTATTGCCAAATTTCTATTGTTAATGTCCTCCACAATATGTAGAATTATTGCCAAATTTCTATTGTTAATGTCCTCCACAATATGTAGAATTATTGCCAAAATTGCCACATATTTCTTATACACAAACATAAACTAAAATTCCATTGCCCACCCAGGGGCAAAACATCCAAGGGGCAAAATGCTGGGTGGCAAAATGTGTGGGGGTGAAAGCTCCAGGGGGCAAAAAGTACTCAGGGGTGAAATGTCAGAGGCAAAACGTCAGTGGCGAATTTTCAGGATCCCATATATCCTGCACTATCCTATCAAACCCCCTTTCTACTGTCAAAAACTGTTTTTTTTTATTTAATGCTGGGAAAAGAAGTATCCATGATGAAAAACGTTCATGCCACCAAACCATAATCACCAATGAACTGAAAGACTATTGATGAATTGCATAACAATTTCCGACATGTTTCCCAATTGGTTCTCTGTAACATCATCTGCAACCACTTGCAGTATTCAAAGAATTTTGCCAGCTGGGTTCCAGGAATGCTAGTGCAGGAGTACACAATGGAACATATGATCAATAATTGAACAGAATGGACTGGCGGTCGATTTCTAGGATGAGGGGATCATCAAACTCATCTCTGGTACAGAAATGTGACTCATGTGGGACGAGAATAACTTCAAAACAAAGTTAAAGGATTTTGGTAATTATAGATATAAAATTTTTGCTAAAACCTTAGCTGTGTTTACTTTGAAGCCCAAATAGGCATACAATAGCATCCCTAGAAAGGTAGGCATTTTAACAACGAAAGGGGTTGATGAAGGCCATATTAGGATGGTTCCATTGCTAGGTTGGGTCAGCAAATAGCCCATTTCTTTTCAATCTAGTAATAGATGAGCTGCTGACGGGAATAGGGGAATGGGCTCCTCGGTGCTTGGTATTTGCTGATGATGTGGGAAAGCTAGAAGGGTCCAAAGAGGATGCACAATGGGATTTGTTGTTTGTTTTTGTTTTAGGGCCCTTCAACTACAAAGGTCATTAGAGCCTCATCCACAGCATAGTTCTAATGCACTACACTACACTAATGCACTACACTAATGCAACGATTTTTGGGTATTAGCAGCACCCAGTTTTCTGAAGCAGCCACCCATGTCATTACTAGCTGGGGGTGTGCTGCTTAACGTCAGTGATCCAACGAGAACTGGTGTGTCCAATTCAATTCACCACTCATGCAGAAAAGTACCTGTCAGACATTAAAATTTCAATGGAAAGAGGGGGCCTAAAGGAAGGGTAAAAAGTTGGAATTCAGAAGTACTGATATTCTGATCTTCACATTTACTCAACTCTGACTGTAACATGGGTGGTTGTTCACTTGCAGTCAATATTATTATTATGAATTATGAAAATTCAATATTTTGCCAGAAAAATTAGAACTTGTGGGAAAGCCATTCTGAAGCAGGGTAGAGTAGAAAGGTACATTCCAGAGAATCCAGAAGACAAAGGGGGTGTCTAAGTTTGTCGTAACTATAGAGGTATTGAGCTAATGAGCCATTCCATGAAGCTGGGGTAGAGTTATGGAATGCCACCTGCAGGATTAAAATTGTAACCATGGAAATCAGTTTGGGTTTATATCACGTAAGTCTACAATGAAGCCAATCTTCATTCTTAGGCAGATGATAGAATGCAATGCCTTCTTTATAGACTTGGAGAAGGTGTATGACAGCATCCCATGACAGGTAGTTTGGTAGGTATTACAAAAATGGAGGTAGAAGAAGAGTTTATTTGAATAGTTCAGGATATGTATGATGGTTTGATAGCCAGGGTAAGGACACCTTGGAAAAATACTGGAGGCTTTCCAGTGAAGGTTACAGAGCACCAAGGTTCATTACTTAGTCCACACCTTTTATCCTGGTTATGGACGAGCTGCTGACGGGTGTAAGAGAATGGGCCCCCTCAGTGCATGGCATTTGTCGATGATATCAGAAAAATTAGTGACTGCAGAGAAAAAGCAGAGAAGGGTCTTAATGATATTAGAGGGGTGATAGAAAAGGGAGGGCTAAAGATAAACATGATGAAGAGTATTTAGCCTTCAAAACAAAATTACAAATAAAAAGGTCAAGGACTAGACCAGTATACAAACTCGAATTATGATAACTACAGATAAAAGCAAGAAAAACAAGTTTAAAATTCGCTTCTGATGTCTTCTTGGCTGCAGTCCACCCTTCTTTTATGGCTTGTTGGTGAAAGACTTCTGAAAAATGTTACAATTACAAACAATTAGATTAAGTATAGAAATTTTAAATTCCACAAATTTCAAAACAAATAATTGAAAAACAATACTTATCTTTCCAGTTTATCTGGAATGTACCTTTCTACTCCACCCTGCTTCAGAATGACTTTCCCACAAGTTCTAATTTTTCTGACAAAATATTGAATTTTCATAATTCATAATAATTATATTGACTGCAAGTGAACAACCACTCATGTTACAGTCAGAGTTTAGTAAATTTGAAGATAAGAATATAATTTTTTTTGCTTTTAGCTGTAGTTATAAGCCTTCAATTGGGAAGGACAGGAGAGTAACAGTGACATATTCTGTAGGTGCGAACTGATGGTGAAAGACGTCAGGTACTTGGGATCAACGTTCCATAGCAGTAGAGAGATAGAATCTGACATGACCCATATAATGAATGGGGGATGGTTGGAGTGGAGACAGTCAAGTGGAGTCCTGTGTGATAGGAGAGCCTCAATCAAGTTGAATGCGAAGTTATACAAGGCAGTGGTTATGCCAGCTATGTTATATGAATAAGAGTGTTGGGCAGTGGGAAGAGCCACATCAATAGAATGCAATTAGTCAAGATGGGAATGTTGTCGTACATATGTGGGGTAGCCTGGAGGTGGTGGACATCGCCAAAAAAATAAATGAGAATAGGTCTGGGAAGAGGGAAAAGCACCTAATCACTTTCCAGTCACCACAGGGGAGGTTCCAAATAGACTTTTTAATGGTTAGGAAGCAGCACAGGGCAGAGATGCGAGATTGCTGGGCACTACCCAGTGAGGACCTTCAGAAGGAAAGTGGCCATAAGCTCCTTATGATAGAAATACTAGTGAAGGAGACAGTTAGGAGACATACATGGAAAAGGGAATCAGTTATTAGGTGGTGGATGTTGCCCAACAAGGCACAAGAATTCCAGCAGAAGGTTCTCAGCAAGGTTGACTGGGACTGGGATGGGTCAGCCAATGTCATGTGGGACAGGATTGCTAGGAAGATTAGGAGATGTGGAGAGGCAATGTTAGGTTGAAGTAGAGTAGGAGGAACTTATCAGGGTAGGCAGACATGGTGGTGGAATGAGGAGGTGGAAGCTGCCATCAAACAAAAGAAGGTAGCTTTCTGTTTGTTTTTGTTTGTTTGTGTTTAAGGTCCTGTCAACTACAAGGTCATTAGAGACCCATCCACTGCATAGTTCTAGTGCATAGACTGCACAGACACTACACCAATGCGACGGTTATTGGGTATTAGCAGTACCCAGCTTTCCCGAGCAACCACCCATGTCAGTACTAACTGCACTTGCATTGGTTAACTTCAGTGATTGGACGAGAACTGGTGTATCCAATGCAACTCACTGCTCTAGCTTTCCATAGGTAGAGGGAATTAGGGGATCAGGTTTCCAAAAGAGACTATGTCCAGGCAAAGAAAAATTCCAGGAGGACCATTGCCCTGGCCAAGGATCAGAAGTATGAGGCCTGATATGAAAAGTTGGGGACAACGGATGAATAAATGCAGCTTTTAGACTGGCCAAAGCCAGGGATTGAATTAGTAAGGATGTTACCAGGGCTATAATGGTGGAGGACAGCAATGGTAGGGTCCTGTTCCAACCAGCAGAGGTAATCAGAAGGTGGGAGGAATACTACTGTGGCCTCTTAAATACTGCCACCTGTACTGCAGTCACAGACAGTAACCCAATTACTACAGAGGCAGGCAGTGGACAGGGTTAGTGAGGAGGAAATAGTCACAGCCCTTCAAAAAATAAAAGATCACAAAGATAAGATCCCCATTGATGTTTGGCACATCCTGGGGACCACAGGAATTACATGGCTAGGGAAGCTTTTTAATAAGTTAGCAAATGGTGACAGGATGCCATCTGAATGGCAAGAGTGGAAACTATAGAGGCATAAAGCTAATGACCCATTCTATGAAGCTGTTGGAGCTATTGATAGAACGTCACGTCAGACACCAAACTAGTGTATGGGGAAACCAATTTGGGTTTATGCCTGGTAGGTCCACCATGGAACCAATATTCTACATCATTTGATACAGAAGCATAGAGCAGCAAAGAAGGACCTCCATGCAGTATTCATTGACCTGGAGAAGGCATATGATAGTGTCCCTAGACAAGTACTATGGAGTGTTTTAAGGAAGAAAGGGGTTGATGAAGGACATCTTAGGATAGTTCAAAATATGTATGAGGGTTGCATTGCTGGGGTGAGGACAGCAAGGTGAAACACTGCAGGCTTCAACGTGCAGGTTGGGGAGCATCAATGGTCAGCACTTAGCTCATACCTGTTCACTCTAGTAATGGATGAGCTGCTGACATTAATAGGGGGGGCCCTAGTATTTGCCTAGTGCCTAGTGCTCAGTGCCTAGTATTTGCTGATGATGTGGGAAAGCTTGAGGGGTCCAAAGAGGATGCACAAAAGGGTCTACAAGACATTAAGACAGCAATGGAAAGAGGGGGTCGTAAAGTAAACATGAAGAAGATGGAGTATATAGCTTGAAATTTTAGTTGCAAGGTGCAAGGTGATGAGATCCGGTGTGGCAGTGAGGGTATACCAGCAGGGCAAGAGTTTCGTTATTTAGGATCAGTTTTCCAGAGCAGTGGAGAGATAGATTTCAACATGACCCATGGGATTAATGCTTCATGGCTTAAGTGGAGGCAGTCAAGTGGAGTCCTGTGTGACTGCTGGGTCCCAATAAAGGTAAAGGGCAAAGTTTACAGAATGGTTGTGAGGCCCACTTTTCTTTATGGTTCAGAGTGTTGGGCAGTTATGAGTCAGCCAAAGTTCAGTCTGTGACAAACCTTCCTGTAATATCGTAGCATCATTGATATTAGAAATAACATTTGACAATTTAAGTCGTCAGCAAACCCCAAGATGTTGTTTGCTGCAGGAAAATCGTTTAAAAATGGTAAATGAAATAGGAGTGAGGGAGCCTCCCTGGAGAACACCAGACCCAAGAGAATAGCTGTGGGTTGATATAAAACTACCTAACTTAATAAAATTTAAACAATTTGTTAAATAATTCTTTAGAAATACACAAAAGCCTTGGGAAGCTCCATACTCACCCAGGTTCAAAATTAACAAGTTAATTAGTACCTGGTGAAAAACCTGAGAATGGTCGAGATAAATGGTGCCCAGCTGTAACCTCTAATTTAGAGCATTTTGAATGGATGACAAATGATACAAGAGGTTAGTCTCAGTAGACTTCCCTACAACAAACCCATGTTGTGGCCATGTTGCTTATGTCTGAGAAACCCCCAGCTCCAGTGCCAAATATGCAGAAATATTATTTTTTCCAATACCTTTGCAATACATGAAATAAAACCAAATTTGTATGCTTGGATTACATGTGCTGATTTACAAGTATCATGTATAAAATTAAAGCTTAAACAAAATGTGAATAATTTGGACAAAACAGGAGACAAAATGTCACTATAGGCCTTTAATAGTACAGAGGGAATAGTGTCAGGACCTAAACAAAATAATGGTTTGAGCTGACCAATGGCTTTTTACCTCCTCAGGCAAAATCTTGACAACATGGAGTGTATCAGATGAAGCAGGAAGATTATAAGGATAAGAGTAGCAGCTAACTAGTTAAGGACTAGCAGACAAAAAAGCATCACTCAAAAGTTTGCAAATTTCAACAGGGTCAGTAATGTGAACATTATTGCAAAATAATGTCATATCAAGGTCAATTCTTTGGGGGAGTTAACAGAAGATGCAAGATAAGTTAAAAAGTTCCATCTATCCCAGGCAGTGGTCTTTTTAATTTGCCCATAAGTGGAAGAAGCAGGAGCATAAGTAAAAGGAAGGATTTTTCTTCTTCCATAAAAAATACCCATTTTCAACTTCAGCACTAAACCAAAATGGATGGTGTCTAGATGCTTCACGAGCTACAGATGATGGGACAAAGCTATTAAGCCGTTCACAAAGGACAGAATTGAAATTGTTTGTACATCTCCTGGGGATGAGCAGCCTCCCATAACATATGCCACTGAACCTGCATTCCTGATAGCTGCTTGTGTTTCCAGATTGAAGTGCTGCTTTCATGGACAAAAAATGCTCTATCTAAAGGTTGCAAAGCATGTGTTGTATGGCTAGGTAAATGCAACAAAACAACTTCATTTTTATCTGCAAGTTGTAGAAACTCAACAAAGGTACAGTGATGTGCATGCCCATCAACACTTAAAAGATTTGGACCTGGGAATCTTTTTATAAGAAATATATCCTGTATTGTTTTGGCTTTTGCCCTTTATTTCTGTGTCTGTTTTGGCTTTTGCCTTTTATTAATGTGTCTATTTTGGCTTTTGCCACGTTTATTATTTTCTGTTCTGGCTTTTGCCTTTTTATTTCTGTGTCTGTTTTGGCTTTTGCCTTTTATTTCTGTGTCTGTTTTGGCTTTTGCCTTTTATTTCTGTCGGTTTTGGCTTTCGCCGTGAGTATTGTTATTTCTGTTTTGGCTTTTGCCACTTTTATTGTTATTTCTGTTTTGGCTTTTGCCTTTATTTATTTTTCGTATTATATCTATTAGGCTATTGCCCTTTTAATTTTATTATTGTTACGGTTTTTTGCCCTTTTTATTGTTATCATGGTGGGTTGGCCATTTACACACCCACCATGGTGACTGTCTTTCTGGGCCCTAATGACCTTTGTTGTCGATGGGCCCTAAAACCCAAACAAACATTCCCCCTCCATTCGGTGTGTGACCCATCCTACCATCCTCTGTGCCACCCTGGAAAGTGCCAGAGCCAAGTTTAGATTTGTTGCTTGCAGCCTTACATAAAACCAGTACCGATAGATCAGTGTACCAACAAGAGTTTGGACGCCTCTCTTGGACCTATCGAGACCATGTTTTTATTTACTTTTTTTGTTTTGTTGTTGCTTTAGGGCCCATCAACTACAAAGGTCATTAGGGCCCAGAAAGACACATCACCATGGTGGGGGTGTAAATGGCCATCCCACCATTTCGTGTATAGACCTTTCCATCTGCTCTCCCGGGTTGGCACTAGGTTTGCAGTGGGAGGTTCTGTCAGACCCTTGTGGAAGTGACCACTTCCCTATCAAGATTAGCAGTGGAGATGGGGCATTGCCCCAACACCCACCACGGTGGTGTCTGCGTCGGGCAGACTGGGAGGAGTTCGCCCACCATATACATTTCCGCCCACTGTGTGATTTTGATGGGGTCAACGATCTAGTGAGTCACTTCACAGAGGTGGTGGTCGGGGCGGCATTGGCATCCATCCCCCAGAGCTCGTGTAACCCACAACGAGCACGGGTGACATGGTGGACGGAGGATTGTCGGAGTGCGATTCGGGCTCGCCGACGAGCCCTTCGCAGCTTTCAATCTCGTCCCACGGAGGCCAATCGTATTGACTATCTCCGGGCCCGGGCAAATGCACGACGGGTGATCAAGGAGGCCAAACGCTCCTCATGGAGTCAGTACGTCTCCTCACTTACCC
>JAAFCE010006949.1:1237172-1276941 GCA_013389805.1 Trigoniulus corallinus
GGGTTATAGTTGCCATAATTGTTATAAATTATGATTTCGCTGCCCGCAGGTCTCACTTACCACCGAGCCCAACGAGGGGACGCCCATTCGGGTTGTCAAGACTACTCGGACAGGATACCGTTAGGGTGGCATAATCCCCGAGTACCGGACCATTGGCATCGGGGTTTACTGCCGGTCCACTTACAGTCACCCTAGGAGGCATAACTACTTATGCGCCCCCAGCCGATTGACCAAGACGGAGCTACTGCCTTGGCCTCCCGTTTTCCCTGGAAGCTGTGGCCAAAGTGATGTTTTGGAGGCTGTGGGTCGCAACCCTAGTCCCCGATGTCTGTCAGCCACCTCACCAGTGTGGAGTGGCCAAGAGACATCACAGGGCATGCGCCTCCTCAACCACCAGGATCCGCATTTCCCTGGGTATGGGTCTCCACGCACGGCAAACATGCGGGTAGGCGTTTGTTTACGGTCACCTCATTGAGGAGCCTACATCGACCGAGAACAAGTCAGACTGAACACTGGAACAACCACGATGTTGGTATCATCCTGTCCAGGACACGTCATAAACAGAGACGACAGTGGTGTTGTCCAGACTGGGGCAAGAAAAAGTCACCCCTTTTAGTCGCCTCTTAGGACATGCAGGTATGCAGTGTGCCTATTCTACCCCGGGCACACATGGGTAAGAGAACAAAGCCCGAGGAACGAATCGATTATAGAATGTTTAGTAAAACTGGGCAAAGGATTCCTCTAATAAGTAACCTCTCGGGAAAAAGAAACGAAGAGAGACCTGATGGAGAAGGAAGAAAAATTACTGATGCATCAAAAGAAAAGGAATCAATGAAAAAATCGAATAGAGAGTGTCAGGAAGCAAAAGAAGTTCAAGAAAGAGAACTCCCCCAAGAAGAAAATAATAAAAAGGAACCCCTAGAAGCACTACCACCCACAAAAAGTCTACTCCCAAATAATCCCTCAACTTCCGTAACAGAAACACCACGTTCAACCCCAACAGAAAAAGCTATTTTAGACAAGAAGTTAAGTTTGTTATTACTACTAAAAAGAGAATGATCAAGCTCTTTCTCTCTTGCAGGTTCATGATGATAGCCATCAAGATTCTACCCTTAATAACTCTAGCCCTGGCCACTCAAGAAGTAACTAGAAGAGATATCACCATATGCAGATGGGAAATCAACACTTTTAATTGCACAAAACATCTTCCCCAACAACCATTAAATTTTTCATTTGCATCAACTCTATGCACTAAGAATGAAACCTCATGTCAAGAATATGTCATAGCCTATGAATCCCAAATAGTGGACCTCAAGGAAAGTTGCATCATTGACTCTGCAGCTTTGGCTGGAACAAATAACTTCCCATGAAGAAAATGATTTGACATTTGAATGTCAACATACCAGATCGAAAAAGGAATGTGGCTGTTCCAATGATAAACTATGTGCTGGAGATACACAGTATTGCTCGGTAATGAGTTGTAACCAAAAAAGCTCATGCACTTGTACTGTATATAAAGCCCTTACCTCTATGCATGCTGAATTCAAAGGAAGAGCTTGTATAAACCCCTATATCATATCCTACCCTGTCTGCTACTATAGAAAGGAAGATCCTTATGTGCAACTTACACTTCCTTCCCATAGACTATTCAGTATAAAAATCCAAGCTGATGTATGTAACTTGGACAGAATAAAGTTCCATAAGCCTGTTCTTACATTTCAAATGGCAAGAACAGTAATCCTTCGTAAAGGTTTCCTCACCCACTCCTACATTTTACGGGGTGAGGACCAACCATTATTTCTGTTTTATGTTTTGGCTTTTGCCGCTTTTATTGTTATTTCTGTTTTGGCTTTTGCTACTTTTACCTTTCTGTGTTTTTGGCTTTTGCCTCTAATGCCTAGTTCCGTATCACCGCACTTCTACGCTAATCACGTTGCCACTGATGACATTTTGATGACGTTTTGTGTGAGTGCGTTATGAAGGACCGCCAGCACAATTCCTTAAGTGCAGCGCTTTATTAGGAGTCACCGCACGCCGCAGTCATGGCTTACATTATCCTCCACCATTTTTCAAGCAGACAGCTCAACCGCCAGCCAATAAGAACGCAGCATAACGTGCGGGCCGCTATGTGAGTTGACCACTGGTCAACTCAACTACCGTCCCGCATAGCTACTCTGCGACACCCCAAGTAGCAGTGTGACGTCACCATTTTTTGTGCTGTGTCGTCTGATTCAACGGTAAAAGCGTTAGCGTGTGGGTATACGGAACCAGGCATAATTATTGTGAAATTTAATTGGGCTATTGCCTTTTTTATCGTTATGATGATCAGTGTTTTGTTGTTATTTATTGCCACCATGGTGGGATGGCCATTTACACCCCCACCATGGTGATTCTCCTTCTGGGCCCTAATGACCTTTGTTGTCGATGGGCCCTAAAACACTAATAAACAAACAAACAACTAGCAATTCGTAAAGGTGGAGCAGAGTCTTCCTATAAGTTGGTTGAGGATTACAATCAAATAATAGTTCCCGATGAATATTTACTAAACAAAGGAAAACTACAAGTCATAGTAATTTAAAAAATTGGCCAAGTGACTGAAGGAATGTTTGAGATAGATGGGAAATCATTCTGTCCCTTTGTAAATTGTTTATTTTGATTAGACATCTTTAACTATATACATTGCTTACCTAGTAAAGTACAATACATCATTTATGGCATCATAATAATCATGTTAGGTCTTATAATTGTATTTTTGAAAGTCATTATGAAAGCTTTAGTGTACAGTGGAACCCTGTTATGTCGATGGCATAGGGGTTTGCTAAAAAGCATCAAGATAACCAATGATCGAGATAACCAAACACCAATATGGTGGCAATGGTGTGGGTAAATAAAGGAGAATGTGCAATGCACATGAGTTTATACATACAACACATCTGCAGTGAACTACTATACCCCCTATTGTAGGCCATCATCATCATCATCTCACCCTTCTTCCACCTGCGGCAGGGTTGGGTCTGGGTTCTAGTCCTCCACTCCCACCTATCTCCCACCAAGTCCCCCTCCACCTTGCATGCCACCATGTCCCTTTCCACCACCTGCTCCCGCAAACCCCCTATTGTAGGTGCAATGATGTTAATTGTTAACCTTCCGTCCACAATGTGACGATTTCTGGCACACACTACAAAGTGGGGTCTGTGATGACCCCAAAAAGACTTTGATTTTCAAGGCTTAAATGTTCAGATTAAGGGCATTATTATGGATATTGAATTAAATACCATCCATATAAAACTTTAGAAATGAAAATAATTTGGAAACGTGCTGTAAAAATTCTAAATTACCCCAAGAAGACAAGACATCATCATCACCATACCCTTATCCCATGTATGACAGGGTCAGATCTGCAGGGTCTAGTCCTTGCCTCCTGTCTATCTCTCACCAGGTCCCCATCCACACTAGACACTACCATATCCTTATGGACATCCTGCTCCCATTTCTGCCTTAGTAACCAGTGTTTCTGACCAGCCAACCATGCTGGTACTAACTTGGGTTGCATTGCTTAACCTGAAATAAAATATGCTAATTACTTAGGAGACCTGCCAACTTCCATAGATATACGTAGGTAAAGAAAACATCGAGGAACAGGTACTGAAAGGTTGGTTAAGATTGGAGAAAGTGGTACCTGTGTAGACACAACTTTGTAGGTCTGGGGTCTGACGAGACCCCCACCTTGTGGACAGAAGGTTAATACTGTATTCAAAAGCTGGCAGTCAAGGGGTTTCCAGGATCGACATAACCAAAGTTGAGTGGCAAATTTGACCCTTTTTGTGCTCGAGATATGAGGGGTAATAGACATAAAAGGATCAACATAAGCGATCAGAAACTAATAGGATAAAGGGGGAATTTGGTGGTTCCACTTCAAAAACGTTGACTTAAAAGGGTTGTCGAGTTAACGGAAATCAAGATAAGTCGGTTCCACTGTATGTCCTTAAAACTCTTATCTCTATACTCTATATAACATACCGATTAGGGAAGGGTACCTTGAAATTTTCCATGGCATTAGGAGTCATTACTGGAGATTTTGTTGGAAAAACATAATTCACCTGCAACGAACAATCAATGAAATGAACCAGAGGGTTCAACTCAGAAATGCAGGTGTTGTACTTCTCAGATTAATGTGCATTTTCACAACTACCACCAATGCCATAGATCTCCAATGTAACTCAAATGCTATCATTCAATCTGAAGTATTAACCTGCAAAGGGGAAGGAGACCACCAAGTTTGTTCTATTACCACCCAAGCTAAACTAACACTTCAAAAACTGCAATATGGAGCATGTCTCACAATACAAGATAAAGAAGGAAATTACATTTTTACTATAGAATTAGTATACAATGAGTTACCCTGCTTTTGGACAACTAAATTTCTTTACCTTACATTCCCAGTTAAAATGCAGAAATTAGCTTTCACAGCTTGCCCCCAAAGTCAATATTGTGGATGGGGAAATCATTGCTATCGAGGATATACTTTTAGTTCAATTACTGAGGAATCGAGAGAATGGCCAGGACTAACAGAATGCATATCTGTTACTCTGGATCAACAAGCTGTTATGTAATAGATAGCCAAGCTTGTTTATTCTATAGTTGGTATTTAAAACCCATCTACCAACATACATACACAGTAAAGAGCATTGAAGGATACTCCTGCAAGCCCATCTTATCAATAAGAATCATAGACAGAAACAATACCATTACCTCCTGAAAAACTCAAGACAGCATGTTTCTATCTGATAATACTATTGAAATTGCAATCAAAGGAAATTATGCCTAATCAGTAGAATTACAATCCCATGCAGTAATACAAAATGCAGCAGATCCATACATAGTTTATCTTGATAAAGTGTCTCATGAAGGAAGACCCAAGTATGGAGAAATAGGTGATGTTCAAAGGGAGTGGCGAGTTCCGTTGGAAACACCAGTTCTCGTCTGATCACTGAAGTTAAGCAACACAAGCCCAGTTAGTACTGACATGGGTGGTCGCTCGGGAAAGCTGGGTACTGCTAATACCCAATAATCGTCGCATTAGTGTAGTGTCTGTGCAGCATATGCATTAGAACTATGCAGTGGACGGGTCTCTAATGACCTTGTAGTTGATGGGACCTTAAACACCAGCAAACAAAAAAAAAGTGATGTGCAAGCTTCATCACAATGGTCAAAGGAATTCATTTTTGATGAAAAAATGGTAACCTGTAGATTTTATGAAGAAGTACTACATTGTAATCATATTAAGAGCTATATGGATACCTTAGTAGAAAAATACAGTCAATGCTTACCAAAAAGTTACCATTTTCAGAAATGTTTTATAGGCCCTGGTGCACAATTAATGTCTAATGCCTTAAACAGTAGTCCCCTTCTTGTGCACTTATCTCTACACAATTATAAATTCAAAATAACTACCAAAATGGTTTGTCCACCTATCATAAAAATTCAAGAAGTAAAAGGTTGTTACACTTGCCTAACACCTGCAGTAGTATACTTGACTGCTATGAGTTCATGTGAATCAGTAATGGCCCAAGTAGAATTTCCAAATATAATGCTATTTACTCCAACAGTAAATTTAGAAACCAAAGAAAGAGAAATCTCAATTCAGTTTAAAGCAAATGTATAATGTGTTAGAGAATTATTGTGCTTGAAATAATATAAATATGCCAAATCATGTGAAAATGTGGATTTCTGCCTTTCCGATCCTATAATCAAATTATCCCAACCAAATGTTACCAGTACTTCTGGAATATCAACTTCATCCCCTGGAAACAGCTTTTGGCCAATACTTATGAATCCTTTTGGGTCATTGCTTAGCTTTTCACTTACCTTTGTAATTTACATTATAATTGGTTGTATCTCATTATTTTTTATCATATGGTGTCTTTCCACTTCATTAAAAATAAAAAAATTAAGTTTATTTTTCAGTAAAAGCAGAATCCCTTTAGTACTAAAAAGATTCTTAAAGGGAGGATTGTCAACTGCTCCACATGAATAAAATTGAAAAGGGCACTCACAAATATATTTATGAAAATGGCCATAAGAAGAAGGGCCCAAAGCATCCCAAAAAATACCTAAACAAAAAAATGAAATAAAACCCCTAATTCAAATGAAGAACATCTGCAAATCTTCAATTTAATTTTTTTCTTTTTATTAATAAATCTTAATTAAAAACATCTGGAAGATGTCTATCTTGAGTGTTGCCATCAACAAGGAATCCTTAATTGAAAAATATTATGTTGACCTAAATTTTATTTATTAATTAATAATATGAAAAGAAGCTTTCATTTCAGAAGGAAAACTTCTTAAGGAGAGAGGAATGACCTTAAGATGAAAAACATCCGCAAAATTTAAAAACAGGAACTTCCTTTTATGAAGAAAGGAAAAGGCATAAAAGAGGATGGAGAGAGCAGATCAAGACAGAGGAATAGCAGATCAAGAAGCAGAGAGAACCAGGGTGCAGGCCAAGAAGGAGACAGCCAAGGAGGAGAGACCCAGAAGACAGAAAGCAGCCATGGATCCACCTCAGGAGGAGCATTTAAGATTGCAGCCAACAACTCCAAGAAGTTAGGAAGTCTCACCAGGACTCCCAAACCACAGAAGGGCCTCTAACTCCAGATAAAAATAGATGAAAAATTTCTTTTTATGTATACAGTGGAACCCACTTATCTCGACCTCCGTTAACACGACAACCCTTTTAAGTCGACGTTTTTGAAGTGGAACCACCAAATTCCCCCTTTGTCCTATTAGTTTCTGATCGCTTATGTCGATCCTTTTATGTTGATGACCCCTAATATCACGAGCACAAAAAGGGTCAAATTTGCCACTCAACTTTGGTTATGTCGATCCCGGAATCCCCTTGACTGCTGGCTTTTGAATACAGTATTAACCTTCCGTCCACAAGGTGGGAGTCTTGGCAGACCCCAGACCTACAAAGTTGTGTCTACACAAGTACCACTTTCTCCAATCTTAACCAAACTTTCAGTACCTGTTCCTCGATGTTTTCTTTACCTACGTATATCTAGGGAAGTTGGCAGGTCTCCTAAGTAATTAGCATATTTTATTTTGGGGTTAAGCAATGCAACCCAAGTTAGTACCAACATGGTTGGCTAGTCAGAAACACTGATTACTAAGGCAGAAATGGGAGCAGGATGCCCATAAGGATATGGTAGTGTCTGGTGTGGATGGGGACCTGGTGGGAGATAGGCAGGAGGAGAGGACTAGACACTGTAGATCCAACCCTGTCATAAGTGGGATAAGGCTATGGTGATGATGTCTTGTCTTCTTGGGGTAATATAGAATTTTTACAGCATGTTTCCAAATTATTTTCATTTCTAAAGCTTTACATGGATGGTATTTAATTCAATATCCATAATAATGCCCTTAATCTGAACATTTAAGCCTTGAAAATCAAAGTCTTTTTGGGGTCATCACAGACCCCACCTTGTAGTGTGTGCCAGAAATCGTCATCTTGTGGATGGAAGGTTAACCATTAACATCACTGCACCTACAATAGGGGGTGCGTGGGAGCAGGTGGTGGAAAGGGACATGGTGGCATGCAGGGTGGAGGGGGACTTGGTGAGAGGTGGGAGTGGAGGACTAGAACCCACAAACCCACCCTGCCGCAGGCAGGAGAAGGGTGAGATGATGATGATGATGGCCTACAATAGGGGGTGTAGTAGTTCACTGCTGATGTGTTGTATGTATAAACTCATTTGCATTGCACATTCTCCTTTATTTACCGCCACCATTGCCGCCATATTGGTGTTTGGTTATCTTGATCATTGGTTATCTCGATGCTTTTTAGCAAACCCCTATGCCATCGACATTACAGGGTTCCACTATATATAGATATGTGTTTCACAAAAGCAATTAATAGAATTTGATAGTAAAGCGTTTCCTTAATGGATAATTAATTTTAATGGAATTGATAGTTATTAATAGTAAAGCGTTTCTGTAATAGATAATTAATTTTAACGGAATTGATAGTTATTAATAATAAAGCATTTCTTTAATGGATAATTAATTTTAATGGAATTGATAGTAATTAATAGTAAAACGATTCTTTAATGGATAATTAATTTTAACAGAATTGATAGCTATTAATAGTAAAGCATTTCTTTAATGGATAATTAATTTTAACGGAATTGATAGTAATTAATAGTAAAATGATTCTTTAATGGATAATTAATTTTAACGGAATTGATAGTTATTAATAGTTAGGCATTTCTTTAATGGATAATTAATTTTAATGGAATTGATAGTAATTAATAGTAAAGCGTTTCTTTTATGGATAATTAATTTTAATGGAATTGATAGTTATTAATAGTAAAGCGTTTCTTTAATGGATAATTAATTTTAACGGAATTTTGATGTTTTATCAAGAGCAATTAATAGTGTAATAAAATTTTTATGGATTAATAATTGAATCCAATTGTAACGGGATTTTTATGAATTATTAAGGAAAATTACTGGCTTAATGGATTTGTAACAATTTAGGGATTAATTATGAAATTGTAATGATTTAGTAACTAAATGTGCTAGCTAAATGAATTTGTAATGAAATTGCATAAATTGATGAAATTGTAACTATTTAGAAATTGGATATGCCAGTTAATAATCTTGTATTAAATTAGTAATGGAAATAACTCCTTGTTTATAAACTTGTAAGGGATATCTATTTTTCAAGTCAAATTAAAACCTCTAAAATTTTGTATTATTAAAGGTGAGATAAGTAAATATTCAAATCTTTTTTTTTTTTGAATTAAAATTAACCAACAATATATAACGCCCACAATGGCTCAGAACCTTAAGTAGGGAATACTGCATAAAATAAATTAAAAGAATAAAAACCCAAAGGCACACAACCACATATATCATCTGTGTCTGTTTTGGCTTTTGCCGCATTTATCGTTCTGTCTGTTTTGGCTTTTGCCACTTTGATTGTTATATCTGTTTTGGCTTTTGCCGCTTTCATTGTTATATCTGTTTTGGCTTATACCACTTTTATTGTTATATCTGTTTTGGGTTTTGCTGATTTTACTTTTCTGTGTGTTTTGGCTTTTGCCTATATATATTCTTAAATATTTAGTTGGCTTTTGCCTTTTTATTGTTATGGTTTTGCCATTATTTATTGCCATCATGGTGGGATGGCCATTTACACCCCCACCATGGTGATTGTCCTTCTGGGCCCTAATGACCTTTGTTGTCGATGGGCCCTAAAACACAAACAAACAAACAAACTGGAGCAGTTAAGAGTGGCCATTTGCTGAGCTCCAACCAGAGACAACATCCTGCAGCCCTTTTGCACACTGATTGATGCAGTTTTGAAGGTGTATTGTCGTGATCTCACGCACTTCACATGAGCATCATTTCACATCACATGTGATCACGTTCAATCATTTGAATTTTTATATTCAAATTTGAATATTCATGTTCGCGTTTGATTTTGTTAAAAAACTTTGAATTTTATATCTAAAATAGTTCAGTTGCTCTTGTTCGGTTTTAATTATTGGATGCTCAAACAATTCATCTCTTCTTACTGTAAACATGATAAGTTGTTATATCATTTAGTAAAAGTTATTTAATCAAATCCTAACATAAATAATTCATCATTGAATCAAATTAATATTTATTTATCCCAATTATTTGTGATCATTAGACTTTCGTATTATAAACACAGTCCACAAATCCTGGTGGAACTAAAGTGTTGCAACCACCACAGTATTTCTAATTTTAGGTATACGAACATATATCAAAATTTCACATTTTTTAGAGTTATGCAATGTGATAGTTAAAAGTATGACTATCTATTTGAAAAAATGTAACTTTGCATTGTCCTGAAAAAAACTATTGCCAAAATTTCTGAACTGTTTTTGGAAACAGTTGATTTTTACCTTACCTAAAACAGAATAACAAAAAATAAGAAAAAAACGGCCATTTGCCCTCCTAGGGGCGAAACAATCAATAGGCAAAATGTGTGGGGCGAACGTTCCGGATCTCGGTATGGGCATGTGATGAGGAGGGGAGAGGAGCTTATTAGTTCCATTGTGGGGCTGCAGGTAATTGGGGGGAACAGAAGTAGAGGAAGGCCAAAGCGAACGTGGGAGCAGAGGGACCTGGGAGCAGGGGGACCTGGGAGCAGGGGACCTGGTGGGGGATAGGCGGGATTGGAGGATTAGAACCCACAGACCCAACCCTGCCTCAGGTGGGAGAAGGGTGGGATGATGATGTTGTCCCTCCTAGTCAGAGAGTGAATAGTGTATTGTTAAAGGGACTAAGGCTTCATTGTTGTTTGAAATTTATGCTTTCTCTTTTCAGCATGGTTACCTTTTCCACTAATATTCTGTTACACATCTCTATTAGGAGTACACTGGAGGGGAAATACAGTAAAACACGTTTATAACGTTCATGGCTACAACGTTTTCACGGCTATAGTGTCTGTTTGAGCTGGTCCCGACAGAGCCTATGGCTTTCTAATGGTAGAGTGTCACGGATATAGAGTTTGCTTTCATGGCTATAACGTTTGCAAGGCCCTAGTGGGCAGCCAGGTTTTTCATATCCTATCACGGATAGGCAAAAACTCCAAAACCCGTATGTGCACATGTCCTTATTAGGAATGTTGCATATGTGCAGAATGTACAACATAAAGGTGCCCACTGACGATCATGCCAAATGGAGTGGTGAGACAGTGGAGTGGAGTGTCAGTAGCGGCTGGAGTGAAGAGAAATGTTGTGGGGTCATTGACGGATGATCACTCCACTCCATTGCATCACTCCTGAATTAATAGGGAGCGGCTAGTTATCGTCTGATCACTGAAGTTAAGCAATGTATCCTGAGTGAGCACCGGCATAGGTGGCTGCTTGGGAAAACGGGATACTGTTAATACCCAAAAATCGTCACATTGTGTAGTGTCTGTGCAGTCTCTGCTGTAGAACTACGTCGTGGGCGGGGCTCTAATGACCTTGTAGTTGAAGGACCCTAAACACCATGAAACCAAACCTGAATTATTATTAATTACTTTAATTCAACCACTAAATTGTTTAGTAATATTTTATTTGTTATTAATTATTTTTTGTGTTACTGATTAAGTAATTATTACAAGTGTCCTCATGGTTGAAGAATTGCTCCTTATATCAACAGCTTAATCATCAGCCATTATCAGTATGCAGAGAGAAAAAAAGGTCCCATCCATCTACCACACGTGTCGAGATTGCAATGGTCCAAAATCAACAGTGATTTGGCACTCACGAACGCTCCATAGGGCCACTACATCGGTCCATCCAATCACTTTTTCACACTCATGGTCAATTGGAGTGATGGATGGTTGGAGCAGAATGAAGGATTTTTGGACAGATGGAAATCCGTCCGTTTCTCATCACTCCATCCAATCGACATGATATTATGCATTCACGATAAGTAATTGGAGTGCAACATTCATTTTGGCGTGGAGGGATTGGAATTTTGTGATCATCAGTGGGCACCTTAAGCTGTTCATTGGAGTGCAACATTCATTTTGGCGTGGAGGGATTGGAATTTCGTGATCGTCAGTGGGCACCTTAAGCTGTTCATTACATACAGGCTGAGTTTCTAAATTACTCCAGTTAGAGTAACTCTGGAGTTACTCGGGTCACTGCTGACGTCACAGGAGTAACACTGGAGTAACTCCGGTGTCATGCATTTAGGGACGATACAAGAGCAAAATTTACAAAGATGGCAGACGATAATTTGACGATGACAGGCGATAATTTTCTCGTTATGCCCCCAGATCTTCATAATAGATCACATTGATCTATTATGCATTTTTTTTTTATCATAAAGTTGTAATAAAAACTCTTATTTTGTTGAAAAAATACGTTTAAGGAACGTTTTTAGTCCGACAATTATGACAACCCTACTCTATATGCCTAATTGTTCGTCTGCTTAGATTGTGTTCGTTAACTGTCGACTGCTTTCACTCCGTTTACTCCTCCATTTTGAGTGGAGTCAAAAAGAGTCACTCCACAGTGACTCTAGTGTGACTCTAAAACGTGAAAAAACGCATTTAGGAATGCGGGGCTTTCAGAGTAAGCCATTTAGAAACGCTTTGGAGTCACTCCGGAGTAACTCGAGTTTGACTCGGGTAATTTAGAAACTCAGCCACATTGTACATGAACAGACAACGCAATCTTGCTAATGTGTGGATTTAGTAGTAATGACACAAGCGACCTAGAAATGAGGTGGTAAGGCAATTTACAATGAACTTGTATAGAGGTCAGCCAAGATACCAAGAGGATATGTGTGCCTCAACATCCAGAGAGGGAGTGGCAAATTGTATTGGACACACCAGTTCTCATCTGATCACTGAAGTTAAGCAACCCCAGTTAGTACTGACATGGATGGCCAATTGGGAAAACTAGGTACCGCTATTATCCAAAAATCGTTGCATTAGTGTAGTATCAGTGCAGTCTCTGCATAAGAACTACACTATGGAAGGGGCTGTAATGACCTAGTAGTTGAAGGGCCCTAAACACCAGCGAACAAACAATATCCAGAGGTTGAAGCAGCCATCCACAACCCGCCACTGTGGTGTAGTGGTTAGCACGCTCGGCAACTACTCCAGGAGTTCTAGGTTCGATACTGGACCATGGTGGGTCGGCTTCTTTCAGGTGAGAGAGAAGCCACGAGTGTGCCTTCTTTCAGATGAGAGGTAAAACCGAGGTCCCGTGTGGGTGTACGATGGCACTTGCATGTAAAAGAACCCTCTCTCCTATGCAACGGGTAGATGAGACAAAATTTCCAGGTGTAGGAGCTCACCCCCTGGCGTTGGTAGCATTCCCCAACGAACACTAGACCAATGGTAAATAAGCGTATGGGGTGCAGCTTTGGCCGGCAACTGGCTGCAGAAAAACTATGACCAATATATCACCCTGTGTCCATTCAGAGGGACAAATGGGTACCCGACCCTGCCATAGGCGGGAAAATGGTTAGGAGTTACTTTTGAAGCAGCCATCCACCATAAAGCAATCATCAATTCTTGATTACTGTACACATAGGGCAGTGGACGTCAAATTTTGTCTACTCACGGAGCCTTTAGAACTAAAGATGCTTTGGGGTAACCCCATCCCACCTTTAGAAAAGTATATCTTGCTGCTGTTAACGAATTTTCATTTTGACTCACGTAACCCCCAGAGAGAGTTTTTTAATTTTCCTTTCCCAGATGTATTTGAAACCTAACATTTGCCAGTGATACTGAGAAAATAGGTTACTGCAGGGAACAGGTAGAGAATGGCCTAAACGACATTAGAGGAGTGATAGATAAAGGATGGCTATAGTTAAACATGAAGAAGACAGAGCACTTAGCTTTCAATTGGGAAGGACAGGAAAATAACAGGGACATACGTTCTAGGGGTTAACTGGTGGAAAAGGTGCTAGAGGTAAAGTACTTAGGATCATCTTTCCAAAGCAATAGGGAGATAGACTCTGCATTCACCCATAGAATCAATGGAGGATGGTGGAATGGAGATATGCAAGTGGAGTCAGTGGCGTCACTAGGGTCTGCGTCACCCGGTGCGGTGACACCATGGTGTCATCCCTCTCCTGAAAAAAAAAAACAACCGCTTCTTCTGCTTTGGTGCCACCCCCTCTCCTGAAAAGAGCCACTTCTGCTTTGGTGTCACCCTATTTCTCATGGTGTGAGTGGTGTCACCCGGTGCAGCCCACACCCCTTGCACACTCCTAGTGATGCAACAAGAGGGTCCTAATGAAGCTGAAAGGGAAATTCTACAGGGTAGTGGTTAAGCCAGCCATGCTATATGGATCAGAGTGTTGGCCAGTGAGGAAGACCCACCTCAATAGAATGCAAGTAGCCAAGATGCGAATTCTGTGGTACATAGGTGGCATGTCGAAAGCTGATAAAATTAAGAGATTGTATATTAGATGTAGCCTGGGGGTGGTGGACATTGCCAAAAAATGAGGGAGAATAGGCTGAGATGGTATGGACATGTAATAAGAAGAGGGGAGGAGGAGCTTGTTAAGTCCATTTCAGGAATGCAGGTGGTTGGAAGCACCCAGGGCATTGGGAGACTGAAGCAGACGTTGGAACACGTTGTTCATAGGGGCCTATAATTTCTCCCTGCTGGTACTGAACGCTGGTTCAGTGTTCCCAAATATCATTGTCATAGTCATTCAGTGTTGATTTTGCACCCACCTGTATCATAGTAACAGATACCTGGCTCTCGTCCTGCATCCCAAGTTCCTTAGTGGGGATCCCTACATATACCTGTTATCACACTGACTGTCCCTCTAAGGGGGAGGTGTGGCTATTTATCTCTGAAACTTTCTGTGGAATAGCTGAACACCTTCTCAGAGGGAAGCATCCAGGTGGCACATCTGTTGGCTATCTCTGGACTGTGTATCGCCCTGCCTGTTCCCCACTGGATGTCCTCTTTAACTACCTCTTGCAGGTGTTTAACCCGGGGTGCCTGAACCTTGTGGTGGGTGTCTTCAACTGCAACTTTCTCAATGGTTCTTTGCTGATGTTGGCTTGCTTAACCTTCATTAGCTCCTTGGGACTTGTGCCAGTGGTAAACGAATATACACGGGCCCAGGGAAGTACAATCTCCCTCATAGATCAGGTGTTTATCATGACAAGCATGCAGAGTACTTCAGTACAGCTGTTCAACCACTACTTATTGGACCACTGGTTAATGCTGCTGAAATTCTAGCTCTATGTATCAGGTGCACCCATCCCAGTACTCAGTCAGTGCATTGGAAACTTGCAAGGCTCCAAACTGAACTTTTCAACCATACTCTTCATGCTCTCCTATAATCTCTGCACACTCTCTCTACTGACCAACAGGACATGGAACTCCTTGAGAGCATGGCTTTTACTGAGGCTCTGTCAGCCTCTTGCCCATGCCATCAGAACTTGGCTACATCTAACATTAGGCACTGGTGGACCCCAGATCTGTCACAATTGACAGACACACTCTTTTTGTGTCATTTAGCATACAAATGTACTGCTGGCCCCTCCCTCCTTGACCACTTCCAGGGTGTGTGGAAAATATACAAGAAAGCAGTGAGAAGGCCTAAGGACAACAGCTTTAACCTGAATGCTTCTATCAGGTAGTACCATTTTCCTACCCCCTCACCTGTCTCTAGCATTAGAGTGTGGGATTTTTGACCTGCTGGCCAACCCTCTAAATGCAGGGGACTTGTTGGTGGTGGCTTATGATAAAGTGCCAACACAAGACTGTGATGAGTCCCCAGAGATGTCAGTGACCACTCTAGTTTCCTATGTGGCCAGACTGCATGTGAGTACTTCACCTGGTCCAGACATGGTACCAGCCACTGCTCTGAAGGGATGCATACTGGAGTACTTGAATCTATAGCACAGGTGTGTAACCAGTGCATGAAAATGGGCAATTTTCCAGTGGTATGGAAGAGGGCGTATATAGTCCTGATCTGGAAGGCTGGATCACAGACAGATCCAGCTAATTATGGTCCAGTTTCTTTGTTGCCTGTCTTGTCAAAGCTTTGTGAATGGTGGGTGCTGGACTTACGTTGGGATTACCTCACTGCTGTCATACCTGCTTCTCAATTCAGTGTGCATCTTCATGTTTCAGTAAACGATGCATTACTTACATGGTATTGCTCCATTCTAGACTCACTGGCAGTGGGTCATTGTGTGGTCCTGGTACAGATCGATGTGTCAAAAGCTTTTGACACAGTGGATCATTCAGTGCTGGTGGCTGCCATTACCAGGCACATTGGGAATCCCTATCTTGCAAATTTCCTATTCACTTTCCTGGAGGGTAGATCAGTTGTCTGCCAGACATCAGGAATACACTACTCTCTACTAATGGGGGTCGTACAAGGCTCCATTTTGGGGCCCCTACTCTTCAACCTAGCAACTGTCACCTTACAAACTGTGTGTGGTGAATGGACTCTGGTGTCATACAGAGATGACAACTCATTCATGAGATAATGTGCAGCTGGAGACATCAAAACCCTACTGCAGGTTACCAACACCTTGATAACACACTTACAAGAGGGGTATGCTTCCCTATGGATGTAGCTGAACGCTGATAAGACTAGGGTCCTTCTCTTTTGTCCAACACAGCCTTGGGGTTGGGGTGTGATTCAAGATGAGATGTGCCCACCAGTTCAAGTCCTCAGCATTTGGTTCGATGAGTGGCTTGACTTTTGGGACCACCTCAAACAACTCATTGTAATGCTTGCTCCATTGGTGTACCTCTTTTGCTGGCTTTGGTCATGAGTAGGTAAACCCTTGCTAGCAAATACTTTCCAGGTGAAGGTATGCCCCACCATTAGGTATTCCAGCCCTTTCCTTCCCAATATTGGATTTACTGGATTAGTTTTGTGGGTTGGGGAGTAAGCCAGGCAGCCATAACAGGATGAACCCTTAGGAGGCTGCCTGCAGAAGATGAGGAGAAAGGTGAAAGGACAAAGGAGAGGGTTAATTTGCAACACCTAACGTTCTTTACCAACCACCCTTGTTGGTACTGATGTGGGCTTGCACTGCTTAACTTCAGTGATCTCACAGGAACTGGTGTGTCCAACACAACTTGGCTGCACCATGGGATGACACATGTAGCTCCATTATGGAAAGCCTACAATCAAGTACTAAGGGGATACGACTTCTGCCGCAATGTACAAAATTCAGGCGACTGACCTTTAAATCTTTGCTGTGGTCTTGCTACCTGTGTGTGATAGCTAATGCTCTGAGGTACCAGCATGATCCGTGTCATTTCATCTCTACCTCGTTTTCTGCCTCAATGGAGACTCAGCAAACTAAACGGTACCGTTTTTGTACACTGCTTCTGACGTGATCTTCAGAGAAAATTCTTTCCCTACCAGGTCTTCTTGGATTGGAATTCCCTCCTGTTTATGTTGCGGGCAGGTGTGTTTTCCTGCTCGTGCTACAGGTGCCTTACGAGTTGTAGGCACTTTGCTTGGTGGTTGAAATCCTACCTGGCATCACACCCTTAGTGATAGTGTCATGTTGTTCCTTGTTATTCTTCTTTTACTAGGCTATTCTGTTTGTAGGATATCCGTCAATATCTGTCAACATGTGACGAACTGCATCACAGGATGGCAGATCACGTTTCATTTTTGTACCATTGGTATGTGAAAAGATGAAATAAATAATAAATATGGTGGAGTGTTGGGGTGTACTGAGACCTGGGGAGATTGGAGGGCTAGAATTCGCTGACCCGACCCTGCCAAAGACTGGAAAGGGGTATGATGATAATACATCTCTATTCTGCCTATTGCCGCTTCATGATGACGTCATGAAGAGGTTGTGAGGCCTTGTATTTTATGAGGTGTTGGTAACCCACAAAGTATGTGATTGTCGTCTGCTGGAACCTCGATAATGAATTTTTGCCAAAAATGAATCCATAAAATTGGTGAAAAATCCAATTTTGAATAACGCCGTACAACCGAAACATTGCTCTAAAATAAATATGACTCATTTTTGTTGCACATCATCCAACAGGGTATTAACACGTAGTTTGTGAACGGCCATCGGAAGCAATTCAACGGCGTCAGTAAACTGTGCGCACGCGCGTAGCAGTCACTTTTTCGAATGTTGATTCTGTAGTCGGTTGTTGTAGTAGAAGTTGTCAAGATGGAAATTCCTCTGAGTAAGTTTCGTGGTTGTATGATGGGCTCCTTAATTGGTGACTGTTTAGGGAGGCCGTTTGAAGGAATCTTTCCCGCTAAAACATTTGCTCATTTCGAAAAGATAAAAAGTCTGGAATCGAAAGGTAAGTCATAAATCGCATCATAATTACGACTGTCAATCTTATTACAGAAGCATAATTATGGGGTTGGGAGTAATAGCCAAGCCGCGATAAGAGTGATTCCCAATGGTGATGAATTTCAGGATGTGTTGTCCACGAATGACTCATTATCTTGCGTATTGTGAGGCACTTTTTTTTCAGAATGTCGCATTAAGGAACTCGCTGCCGTACTTATTTTCACTTATCCTTATTAATTTCCTGTGAACTTTATGAATTGTTCGCAATGTGGCGCACGTTATCACCTCTTGACAATAATTTCACAGCCGATAATTGTCACCGGTGATTTCACAGATAATTCGAACAATTGCGTAGGCGACAGTTGTCCGAAAGTGTTCAGAATGCAGACGATTCTTACTCCTTCCGATCAAGGCAAGTATACGAAATACACGGTGCGGGACCGGCGTCACACGCTAGTCACGAGCGATCATAGTAATTTATAATAATGAAATTTTAAGCACAGCGTTCTGAATTTTCATCAACATTAAAAAAAAATTGTCTAAAAATCGTGGTAATTCTTTAGTTTAGTTGTCCAAATGAAATGTTCGTTAGGTGGCGCACACTACCACCGCTTGACGATAATTTCATTGCCGATCATAGTTGCAGGTGATTTCCCGTTGCCACCGCTTCACCGGACATACATTTACACTTATTTTATTATACAGAACTAATTGAGAGATCGTTATTGAATAAAATGGATACATACTGTATTTGACAATTCCAATTTGCAGGCTTAGTGATTTCACGTTATTGAGATAGTTTTTGAATAACATGAACACATATGTGACAATTAGTAGAGTCCGATCATAGGCGATAATTGTCACACGTGATTTCAGGTGATTTCATTTTCACGTTATTGATAGTTAATGAATATGATGGGCACATGTGACAATTTGAATTTTTTGTAAAATTCATCAAACGATCGCCAGCCTGGCAAACATCGTGCACCATTCTGGTGTGAAAAATGCTGCTTTGCAGGCAATGTCACGTAAAGAGGGCCAGGCACGTCGCCAGGCAGACATCATGCACTGTGGTGCTCTGCAAATGCTTCTCTGCAGGCAATTGCATATAAACAGGCCCAGGCACCTAGCCAGGCAGACGTCATGCACTATGGTGCTCTGCAAATGCTGTTCTGAGGGCATTTGTGAAGTTGTGAAGTTAGTGCAGCATTAGTACGAATTGTCACATGTGTCCATCATATCCATTGACTATCAATAACGTGAAATCACGTGTGACAATTATCGCCTATGATCAGACTCAACAAATTGTCACATATGTATTCATGTTATTCAAAAACTGAAATCACAAAGCCTACAAATTGGAAATAAGTATAAATGTATGTCTTGTGAAGAAGTGCCAACGGGAAATCACCTGCAACAATGATCGGCAATGAAATTATTGTCAAGAGGTGGTAACGTGCACCACCTAACGAACATTTCATTTGGACCACTAAACTATAGCTAATCTTCCACTTTAATGGATTTTATTATGGCGTCGTTGGAAGCAGACGCTTCCAACACAAATGTATAACAAATGCTCGTTCTGGGGCCGATGTTGCACGATGCACAAACGGGTGTATAAACGATTTATAATTCCGACGATGTGTTTTCACATTATTCCAATTTGTTTCTGAATTTGTTCATGAATTTAGAAATGATGGGCTACACTTTCCCTTTTACCCGGTTGTTCTATTTTGCACTTTCCATTGGGTTCGTTGCTGTTTTAGGGCAAAATTATTAACGAAAACTAGTATTTTTATGACTAAACATTATTTTCAGGAAGAAAGCAATTCTTCAGAGATTTTTCTGTGCCTAGAAAAGCGAGATTTGTACAAACGGGATATTCCTGGCTACACGAGATCATTCACAGAATCGATATGTATCTTGTTCGCTGGCCGGAGAACCGAAAGACCGAAGGTAGAGATCATGCACGCTTATCGGAATAATCATTAAAATGATTTTATAATAAATTGTTGGAATAATTTGATAATACAGTGAAACCTCTCTATGGGTACACCCCTCATATCGGTACAGATTTTTCGCCCATAGGGTTAATGGTATTACTACCACTCTTAACGGTACACTCTTTAATGGGTACACCCCTCTGTTGGTTTTTTTGTTTGAGTTTAAGGTCCCGTCAACTACGAGGTCATTAGAGACCCGTCCACTGTATAGTTCTAATGCATATACTGCACAGACACTACACTAATGCGACGATTACTGGGTATTAGCAGTACCCAGCTTTCCTGAGCGACCACCCATGTCAGTACTAACTGGGCTTGCGTTGCTTAACTTCAGTGATCAGACGAGAACTGGTGTGTCCAACGCAACTCGCCGCTCCCCCTCTGTTGGTACACCTCATACATGTCACCACTTTTCAGAAAACCACCTCTCTATTGGGTACACCCCTCCATTGGTACATCTAATACATGTCACCATTTTCAGAAAACCATCTCTGTAATGGCTACACCCCTCTATTGGTACACCTAATACATGTCACCATTTTCAGAAAACCCCCTCTGTAATGGGTACATCCTGCCTCGGTGACGCAGTAGACAGGGTGCTTGGTAACTGCAGCAGTGGTTCTAAGTTCGATACTGGGCCAAGGCGGGTTGCCTTCATTTCTGCAAGAGACATGCCCCGAGTGTGCCTTCCTTTGGATTAGAAGTAAAACCATAGTCCCATGTGGTGTTCAATGGCATTTATACATAAAAGAACTTTCTACTGTGAAACGGGTAGGTGAGGCAACATTTCCAGGTGTAGGAGCTTGCCACCTGGCATTGGTGGAATACCTCAAAGAACAGTAAGCCTACAATAAATATGCACAGGGGTTGCAGCTTTAGTCTGTATCTGGCTGTGGAAAAACGCAGTCTGAAAGATCACCCTTGCATCTATTCAGACGGGCAAGATGGGTACCCACGTAACGTAACTTGATTGTAGACAAACGTCCCTTGATTGATTTGTTTGTAAAAATTAAATTTGTGTACTTCAATAATTTTGTGAAATATTATATTATACAATGCATTTTTTGCATATAAAACAATATATTGTTTTGATTAATTTATATACCCATACCCCTCTTATGGGTACACTTTGGCTCGGTCCCACAGGTGTACCAATTAGAGAGGTTTCACTGTATATCATCGGAATAATAAATCGTGTATGCATCATGCAACATCGGCCCCGGAACGAGCATTTGTTATACATTTGTATTGGAAGCATCTGCTTCTAACGACACCATAATAAAAACCATTAAAGTGGAAGATTACCCTGTCGTCTACAATCGTCACTATCATGAAATCGCTTGTGATTTGGGATGAATTGTGACATGACCACACCTAAACCATTCTTAGTGAGGAAGAATTATTTGTAATGTTCACAAAAATTCAGAACGTTTTGTTCATAAAATTTCATTGTGATAGCGCGTGACAATTTCTGTTTGTGATTGCGTGTGATGCCGGCCCCTCAACATGTAGGCTATTTTGTATACTTCCCTTGATCAGAAGCAGAAAGAATCATCTACTAAAAACTACGCAACAATTTAGACCCTTAAAAGACAGCATTACCACCTAGGTAGTCAATGACATTGTACTTGTCACTTGTTGAACCGACGTCATTTAACAGTATCTTCATCATCATCATCATCATCACACCCTTATCCCACCTGTGCAGGGGTTGGGTCTGTGGGTTCAAGCCCTCCACTCCCGTCTATCCCCCACCAGGTCCCCGTCCACTCTGCACACTGCCATATCCTTATGGACGACCTGCTCCCACGTTAACTTTGGCCTCCCCAGCCCCGGGTGCTCCCAACGACCTGCATTCCTGGTATGGGCCTAACAAGCTCCTCATCCCCTCTTCTCACTATGCGACCATACCACCTCAGCCTATTTTCCCTCATCTTTTTGGCAATTATCCACTACCCCCAGGCTACCTCTAATGTATGCGTTCGTATTTCTATCTGCTCTCTATACCCCACTCGTGTACTGCAGCATTCGCATCTCGGCTACTTGAGTTCTAGATACATGGCTTTTCCTCAATGCCCAGCACTCTGAACCGTATAGTATAGGTGGCCTAACCATTGTCCTGTAGAACTTCCCTATCATCTTGATTGGGACCCTCCTATCGCACAGGACTCCGCTTGCCTGTTTCCATTTCAACCACCCCATTGATTCTATGGGTCACATCTGAGTCCATCTCCCCATAGCTTTGAAATGTTGATCCTAGGTACTTTACCTCCTGCACTCTTTTCACCAGTTTGCCCCTTGAACGTATGTCCCCGTCGTTTTCTTGGCCCTCCCAATTGAAAGCTAAATACTCAGTCTTATTCATGTTAATCTTTAGCCCTCCCTTTTCCATTGCTCCTCACATATCATTTAGTCCCTTCGCTATCTGCTCTCTGCAGTCACTAATTTTCCCTATATCATCGGCAAATGCCAGGCACTGTGGGGCCCATTCTCCTACACCCGTCAGCAGTTCATCCATAACCAGGATGAAAAGGTATGGACTAAGTGCTGAACCTCGGTGCACCCCAACTTTCACTGGGAAGCCCCCAGTGTTTCCCCAAGGTGTCCTTACCCTGGCTATGGAGCCATCATACATATCCTGGACTATTCTAATAAAACCTTTTTCTGCCCCCTTTTTCCATAATACTTCCCAAACCAACTTTCGTTGGACACTATCATAGGCCTTCTCCAGGTCGATGAAGATGGCATGGAGATCTTTCTTTGATGCCCTATACTTTTCCACCATCTGCCTCAGGATGAAGATTGGCTCCATTGTGGGCCTACCTGACATAAACCCAAACTGATTTGCACAGACACTAGTTCTATCCCGGAGGCGACGCTCCATTACTCTCTCCCAGAGCTTCATGGAGTGGCTCATTAGCTTTATACCTCTATAGTTGCCTCACTCTTGGACATCCCCTTTACTCTTGTAGAGTGGTAGTATCCAACTCTCACGCCATGCAGATGGCATTCTATCTCCACCAGCTATCTTATTGAAAAGTTTCACAAGCCACCTGGTACCTGTCCTCCCTAAGCTATGCCAAACTTCAATGGGGATTCCATCTGGGCCTACAGCTTTTCAACCTTCCATCTTCCTGAGTGCCCTGGTTACTTCCTCCTCACTTACACAGTCTACTGCCCCTGCTGGTGCAGGATTGGTGGTAATGTCCTCATCTCTCCCACCTCCTCTTTACCATGGTTGGAGAGGGCAGGGCCCTACCTATGCCATCCTTCACTGTTATGGCTCGGGGTATATCTTTTGCTGCCCCATCTCTAGCCTTGGCGAGTTTGAAAACTTCTCTTTCCCCTTCCTTAGTCCCTAACTGCTCATAGAGGGCCTCATACTTCTGGTGCTTGGCCAGGGCAATCTTCCTCCTAGCAGTGGTCTTGGCCTGCCTATACTGAGTCTTAGACACCTGGTCCCCTATCTCCTGCCACCTGTGGAAAGCAGCTTTCTTTTGTTTGATGGCTGCTTTCTTTTGTTTGCCTGTTACCCTGAACAGTGCCTCCCACTCTACCCTGCCCCAAGATGGTTTTCTCACTGGCTCTAATTTTTCAGGCAACCCTGTCCCACATGGCATCTGTTGTCCCTTCCCAATCCCAGTCTATTTGCATGTGCACTTCTTGTGCAAATTCCTCTGTTTTGGTGGGTAGTTTCCACCACCTGATAACCTGCTCTCCTTTCCAAGAATGTGCCTTGCCTGCTGTTTTCACTAATAGTTGTAACATTAGTAGCCGATGGCCACATTCCTTTTGGAAATTTTCACTGGGGAGTGCCCAGAAATCATGAACCTCTAATCTATCGGCCCTCTGACCATAAAGAAATCTATTTGTGACATCCCTTGTGGTGACTGGTATGTGATAAGGTGCTTGTCCCTCTTCCTAAACCATGTGTTTGCCAATGCGAGGCCAAGTGCATTTGCTGTGTCAAGGATTCTCTGCTCATCTGTGGTTACTGTTCCATAGCCCCATCCCCCATGGACCTCCCCATAGCCCTGGTTGTCCTTGCCTACGTGTCCATTAAATTCCCCCCCAATAACTAATCGCTCATTCCCCTGGCATTGCCCTACTGGCGTCTCCAGTGAATGCACCAAGTCCTCGAACTGTCCGGAAGCCATTCTTTGTGGGTTCATCCAGACCTGCCTGGGGGGGGGGGGGCATACGTGCTGATAAGGTGAAGCACTACTCCTCTTCAAATCACTGTAACTAACATGAGCTTGCTATTGACTCACTTTACCTGGGTGACCCCTTGTTTAAGCTCACTATCCAATACTATGCCCACTCCCCAATATCCTATCCAATACTATGCCCAATACTATTCCCCCTCCGCCTAGTTTCTTGGAGGAAAGCTACCTGGATCCTCCATCACTTTAGGGTATTTGTGAGCTTCCCAGCTAAGCCTGTAAGGGTCCTCACATTCCAAGTTCCCAATCTAAGATTAGCCCCTATGTTATCTGATTGGGCTCCAGCTGGGCATCCTGAACCCTCAGGAATGTTGGCGCTGCTTGCAGTGGGGGGGATGCTGGCCTACCCCGCAGAGGACACTTGGCGCACTATCTGCCATGGGGTCCAAGGTCCCAACTCCCATGGCATTGCCAGCCACTGGTGACTGTGGCCAGGGGCTGACTTGCAAACCCCTGTCAGTAGTAGCCAGCACTGGGGTTTTAACCCCCTGCACTGTGGGTCTGAAGCTGCTCTGATTTTGCATCATACATGCAAATCTCAGGACCTCATCTTATATGGGACTGTGGAACACAACCATGCCATCAACAATCAAAGAAGGAAAATTAAATGACCAGAAGGAGATAGAATTAATTAAGAAAAACTAATTTAAAATAAATAAGTAAATTTTCCCACTGCAGTGAAATTGGGCACCCAGTTGCCACACAGCATGGCGTCTGTCTATGCAGACGATGCACACGCTGCACTGAGGCACGATGGGAGCAGCAAAAGTAGCATGCCAAGCTTGCCACGATGCGACGAGGAGACCTAATTTGCCATGAGGAGACCTAATTTTGCAAGTTAGGAGACAAGATTTCCTGAAAAACTCTCCTCATGCATTAGTACCTTATCAGTCAACTCCATATTGTGTAGTCAAGTTGCGTTGGACATACCAATTCTTGTGAGATCTCTGAAGTTAAGCAACACGAACCCACATTAGTACCAACATCGGTGGTTTGTAGTGAACATTTGGTGCTGTGAATTTCCTTTCCCTTACGTCCTCTACACTAGGGTGACCAGACGTCCCAATTTCAGACTTCATGCCCCACCATCCAACTCTAGATCTGGCGGGACACCCATCTGTCCCACTGTGTTGACAACTTCTCAGAAGCATTCACACGTCAATGAAATAAGTGTACAGAGCACCCACACGGAATGCTCCTGCTAGGTTGGCAACTGATCGTCTACATCAAATTAAAACATCGGGTAACCTGTGCTGTATCTGTCCTCTGACCCATAGAACCAATGGGGATGGTTGAAGTGGAGACAGGGAAGCAGAGTCCTTTGTGATACTAGGGTCCTAATCAAGTTGAAAGGGAGGTTCTACAGTGCAGTGGTTAAGCCTGCTATGCTATATGTATCAGAGTGCTGGGCAGTGAAGAAGAGGCACGTCAACAGAATCAATTAGCCGAGATGGGAATTCTAATATTATACACTGCAAGCAGCCTTTTTGGCCAATATGGCAGTGGAGAGACTAACTCTCAATCCTACTTATGATAACATAATACTCCTAAAACCCTAAGCTATAATTCAGGAGCCTCCCCTAATACAATACCAACTATTGTTGGATTTCCTTGGATGAAGCCCTCCACCCTATCCTCACCAAGGCTATTCCATTGTTGAATGACTCTTGGCAAAAATGACCAGTAGTATGAGTCTGTCTGTGCCCTAACCTCTTTCAATTTATATGGATGATCCTTTCTGCGTTTATACTCGGCTGGGGACACACTTCCAGCCAATGGTCCATTACATCCTAGCAGTTTGACTCGTTTCCACTGAGATGCACAACCCTTGAAAATGACTGTTTTCTATCAAGCAGATAGGACCTTACCCATTGAACAACATTTCTATGCATCCCTAAGTAGGACATCTTAATGACCAGCATATCATGGGGCACCATGGCAAAAGCCTGTTCAAAGTCCAAGAATACAATATCAACCTGCTTTCTGCTATCTAAAGCCTTTTGAACATGATTCATCAAGCAAGCCATTTGGGTGTCGCATGACCTGCCTTTCCTATTGTTGTTGTTGTTTGTTGGAGTTTAAGGTCCCGTCAACTACAAGGTCATTAGAGACCCGTCCACTGTATAGTTCTAATGCATATACTGCACAGACACTACACTAATGGGATGATTATTGGGTATTAGCAGTACCCAGCTTTCCCGAGCGACCACCCATGTCAGTACTAACTGGGCTTGCTAACCATTTCATACGTTGTGAATGAATGAAATGCCAGTTTCCTTATTAAACCTTCTCTGGTTTTTAGCTTATGAATGACGTTTTCCTCCATTGCTTTTAGGTATCCCCTATCATATGTGTGTTTAGCCCCCAATATATAGCCATTGACACTAAATTTTTATCTCTCCTCCCAGGTTTTATTGGTATCTACGTGAAATGTGAACCTGATTATTTCATTTTTAACCTAAGGTGTATCAACCCTGTGAGGCACATTATGGAATGTCTCGTCTGACATTCTCTGTCATAAATCTGTAGACTTTCTGGTGAGAAGAGCAAAGTTGTTAAGGAAAGAGAATATTAGAGGTATCAGAGAGCCATACATCTAATATATATATATATATATATATATATGAATTTTTAGAGTGCAAAGAGCGGCTTCCTACTCTACTGTATGTCATATCGACATGTTAACTGTATCTTCATGCTGGCCGTAACTCTTCCCCTCGCCCCTTTATGCCAGGAGTGGCTTATTGCTTTGGACACGCTAGTTCTCGTCTGATCACTGAGGTTAAACAACGCAATCCCAGCTAGTACTGACATGGGTGGTCGCTTGGGAATACTGGGTACCACTAATACCCAAAAATCGTCGCACTAGTGTAGTGTCTGCATTAAAACTGTGCAGTGGGCGGAGCTGTAATGACTTTGTAGTTGAATGGGCCTAAAACACCAACGAACCAAAAAATTAACTCTTTCCCAACGTAAGTTCCATGTGGTTGACAAGTTTCCATTGTGATATCATTAAGCAAATTAGTAGTGCTGCTGGTGGCCATGGACACTTGCAGTTCTCCTGGTCATCTGCCCCCAAAAGTGGTTTTTGTGAGGTACTTTTTTAAGACATGGTGGGAAAGTGTAGACTACAGTCAATTGCAAACAGATGTCTCCCATGTAGAACACCAGGGACGGCCTGCAAAGGGTACAGACAGTGCAGCCGCAAAACGGTCTTCTGGACTTGCATGATCCACGGTTTGCGAAATTCAAAACTAAATAACATTTTTTTCTTGCCAAACGTCTGTCATTTTCCAGTGGTCTTCAAACTCTGTTCTGTGGAAAGCATTATAAAGCATGTGTAGGCTACTGCGCCGATTCTGTTGCAGCAGCGAGATATACTTTTGTTCCAAGGGTGGGATAGGGTTTCCCCTAAAAACCTTACAGTTCTATGGGGTCCGTGAGTCGACAAAGTTTGGTGTCTCCTGTATTGATAGGTTTTTTATTTGTATGTAGAGGTCCTGCACAAATTCTTTGCACCCGGCTGCCCTTTTACACCAGCGGGTTCTAGAGAGCAGTTTACTGGCAAAAGAAACCAATGCCTCTCCCCTCTTCAATGCAGTGTTTATTTTGTGCCTTCCGATTCATTTGGCTATTTAACTCGCAGTATGACTTCCATTATTTTGCTGACTAGCCCCAATACCCTCACGCTACACTAAGTATATGTTGCCATTCCAATGCTAACAAAGCAATAAACAACTCCTAACCCTTTTCCCACCTACGGCAGGGTCGGGTACCCATCTTGGCCCTCTGAATGGACAGAAGGCTGACGCATTGGACGGTGTATTTCCGCCTCTGGCTTCCGACCAATGTCGCAATTACTGTGCTTGTTTAACGTCGGTCTGCCCACGGCCATCGACACCAGGGCAGGCGAACTCCTCTACTCGTTGCGTAGCAGAGAGGGTTCTTTTACTTGCAAATGCCATCGGCGGGTGGTTGTTATTAATAATAAGGAATGTTACGGGGGCAACTAATGATTTGTAACCATTTTTATCAATTCTAGAAACAGAAGTCTATACAGATGACACTGCTTTAACTTGGGCTTTAGCCGAATCGCTGATCAGTTGCAAGAAATACGATGCAAAACATATGGCGTCAAGGTGAGATTTGAGCATCACATACGGAAGTCATTATTGGAGAGGGAGAGAATGTGTTTGGATAATAATTTGACTTGTTTATTCATTTCATTTCTATATCTAGTTTTACCAAAACATTTTACGACAGTCCAAACCGAGGGTATGGAATGAACGTTGGTTTCGTTTTTAAGAAACTGAAAGAAGGAGTATCTGATGTATATCAGCCTGCCAGAGAACAATTTAAGGGAAGAGGTTCTTATGGCAATGGAAGTGCAATGCGAATAGCACCAGTTGCACTTTGTTTTGCCTACGATTATGACAAAATGTTGGAGGTTATTTGAATTACTTATTTACTTTTAGCTTGAGCTTTTTCTAACAGTCACTAAAAATGACGTTTTTTGGTTGTAAAAATGTGTTAAAAAGCAACTCCTAACCCCATTTCCCCGCCAAAACCAGGGTCTGGTACCCATCTTGTACCTGTGAATGGAGACAAGGGCGATCTATTGGTCACTGTTTTTCCACAGCCGATTGCCGACCAAAACTCCAACTTCCCTGCTCTACGTTTTATGGGGAATTCTACTGACGCCAGGCGTCGAGCTCCTACACCTGGAAAGTTTGCCTCATCTAACCGTTGCGTAGTACAGTGGTAGGCAAACTCATCAGTCAAAATGGCCAAATATCAACAATTCAGTGATGGAGATTTCTTTTGAGAGCCAAATTTCTTAAACTTAAACTACCTAGGTATTAACACCGTTTATTAATTTAATAATGATCTTGTTTATTGATAAAAATTATATTTTTGGAAATGGCTGGTTAGAACAATACAGGTAATTTTGTGCTTCAAGATGATACTTTTGTCACTGGTGTGTGATTTGTGGACGCGACAAGCACTGACCTCATTACACAATGAGACAGCTGACTCACTCAACTCGTGCATAAGGCCCCTCGTCCACTACCACGACGCAACTGAAACTCGACTGAAAAATAATCTAATTTTAGTTCCTTTTTAGCTGCATGCTAGTCTTATTCATGTTAACGATATGGACTTCTCCCACCAATGAAACTGCAACGCAATGTAAAGGCAACTGGTTGGAAACAAGTTGTTCCACAACTGAGCACGTCAGTTTCATTGCAGCTGTCAAGCAATTCGCACCATTCGCACAATGCTCTCTTCATCTGAACTACTTGGCATCATAAGTGGAACTCTTGCCAAAGAGTTGCATCTGGAACCAAAGTGACATTGCAATTAACTTTAGTTGCATTGCATTTCAGTTGAGTTGCAGTTGCGTTGCGGCAGTGGACAAAGGGCGTTAGTCAACTGTGCCTCCCCAGTGCTACATATCACCTGTGCCACACCTTCCGTCACTCAAACGACACTGCTGTGCATCACTGCACACAACACTGTCATTTGTGGAAGAACCACATGCAAGGGGCCAAAGAGACCCTTGAGAGAGACTTTGAGTGCACCTCTCCAACCACCAACAAATGTGCGAAAGAGAGAGAGAGATGCGAATTTATTTCGAAGCTCGAAATCGACTATTCAAGAGAGCAATATTTATCGTTTGGTTCTTTTTGTCTCATAACCCGCAGCTGAGAATGAATCCTACTCTTAGGTTGGTGAAAGGAAAGGATGAAAGGGATGGTTGTTACAATTCTGAAATGAATCAGATGTGATTTTAGGGCAGTTGAAATTCACAATTTACAACTGTTAATCCCTAAAGAAGTAGGAAATGATTCCTGTTATAGGGACCGGCCATGTTATGTTTCATCAACTTCTAGTTTTAAATTTTGAATGGAGGTCAGGGCAAGACATGATGTTTTATTATGGGTCCAGTGAATTTTGTACCGATAGGGAACCTTAGCCCTAGACTACAACCCTTCCAAAAATTCGCATTGTTCTAATTCTAATTCACTACACTGCAAGCAGCCTTCTTTGACCAAATGGCAGTGGAGAGACTGTCATTCCTACATGTTATACCATAAAACACCTAAAATCCTAAGCAATAATTCTTGTGCCGCCGCCCCCCCCCCCAACAATACTGGCAATGGTGGGCTTTCCTTTGAGGAAGCCCCCCCCCCCCACTTTATCCTCTCCGAGGCTATTCCATTGTCAAATGGTCCTTGGCAAAAAATAAGACCAGTAGTACGAGTCTGTCTTTGCCCTAATCTCCTTCAATTTATATGGATGATCCTTTCTCCCCTTTTGCCATTGCATCCCAGCAGCAGCAGTCTGATAAAAAGGGTAATGCTGTGAGATATACACTGCTGGCTTAGTGTGTCCCACCTTAGTTCCTTAATCATGTAAGACATGCTCTGCCTGTGAGAAACCCTGAAGAGTACAATTCTTGCTGCCCTTCTTTGGATCCTTTCAACCTCCCAAGATAGGTCCTGCCTGAAGGGAAACCAAATTGGACTACCATACTCCAAAATTGGGCGTACCATTGAAATGTATGCTGTTTCTCTTGCCTTCTTTGTGCTCTCCCTGAGGGCCCTACTAATCAGACAGAGGAATCGATCAGTCCTCCCATTCACTTTACCAATGTGATCCTTCCAGTCACCTTTAATATTTAAAATAATTCCAAGACATTTGTGGGTCACAACTGTCACTCCACCTATGTAGTAATCAAACTCAAGTAGCTTCCTAGATCTGGATATCCTGAGTATCCTACACTTTTGCAGGTTTAAAAGCAATTCCCATCTTATACCAATTGTAAATCTTATCTACTTCCTGTGGTAATTTCACACAGGAAGATGACCGATCGTCGAATACCCAAGCAGTACATGTATCATCTGCAAATAGTTCATGGAAGCCGTTCAAATCATTAATCTGGTAGTTTAACAAAGTTTGAGGTTTAATAATAATTACAGTTGAAATGAACTCTTTCATGGAAGTATGAATGAATTTATGAATCTACACATACTAGAGCCACTCTGAAACCTTTCCCGCCTATGGCTGGATTGGGTACCAATCTTATCCCTCTAAATGGACACGAGTGATATATTGGATCAGTCCAGAGGGTAGCGGCCTAATTGCGTTGGACACACCAGTTCTCGTCTGATCATTGAAGTTAAGCAGCGCAACCCCAGCTAGTACTGACATGGGTGGCCGCTTGGGAAAACTGGGGACCGCTAGTATCCAAAAACCGTCGCATCAGAGTAGTGTCTGTTCAGTTTCTCCATCAGAACTACATAGTGGACGGGGCTCTGTTGACCTTGTAGTTGAAGGGCCCTAAAGCACCAACAAACCAAAAAATCAGTCCAGAGCTCTCTACCTACCTTGAGGACGACCCCCATGGAGTTGAGAGCTCCCTTTACACAAATGTTAACTTTTATTTGCCTTTTATTTGATTATTGATATTTCTAGTCTCTTGACTATAATTATTTATTTGTCTTTTGACCTATAAGCGTCACCATGGTGGGATGGCACTTTACACCCCCTACCATGCAATGACTGTCTATGGGACATTGTGGCCCCAAAAGCATCAACAAACAATCTTTATATTGGATGGTGTTTCTCTACAGCCAGCTGCCGATCAAAGTTGCAACCTCTATGTGTATTTATTGTCAGCCTCCTATTCGTTGGGGCACTCCACCAACTCCAGGGGTGAGCTCCTACATCCCATTACATAGTATAGAGGGTTCTTTTACATACTAATACCAGGGTTCTCTTTTGTACTGCCCACCTCTGATCCATTAGCACAGCTGACCACCTAGCCATTGCTTTGTAGAACTTCCCCTTCCTTTTTATTGGGACCCTCCGATCACATAGGGCTCCACTTTTTCCACCCTATGCTAAGTGGCTGTATTGCATTACACAGACCAGTGTTTGTCTTATCGCTGAAGTTAAGCATTACAAACCCAGCTAGTACTAGCATGGGTGACTGCTTGGGAACACTGGGTGCTACTAACACCCAAATATCGCCATAACAGCCTAGTGTCTGTGCAGACTCTGCATGGGAACTATGCATTGGACAGAGCTCTACTGACCATTGTAGTTGAAGGGCTCTAGAACACCAACAAAAAGAAAAAGAAATTGGCCTTCCTGCTGCATATCATTACATGTAGCGCAGGGGGGGCTATATATTCTTTAATATTAGGTATTATTTCTATTAGTATCGTCCTTGCCAAAACCTAGAATTGGTTAGTAACCGGTTGTAAAATCAGCCTATTATTCTGATAGCGATTGTTATATGTACAGTATGTTAGACTAATGGGTTGGAGAGTTGGCGAAGCATCCTTATCATATATTCCTCTGCCCCAAATTCTGTTTTACTAATTACGCTTTGACCATTGTACCTCCAATGATGTCATTTACTTTTCGCCTACAATATACCTATGTATTTCTTGACATTTACTAAAAACTATGAAGCTCAACGTTCAAATCAACTGACGCTCAAATGGCAACGTACTGGTACCTGATATGTTGTTGGAAAGATTTTAGAAGGATAAGAGAGATTCGGGGTCTACCAACGATGAAAAAAATGCATTGTTTTTACCTTTTTTGGACCATTTTAGAGTAATAGATTGTCATCTAGTTTGAAATCTCTTGTTGAACTTCCTTTTTGTCTTTTTGCCCGCCAGCTTTCACGTATGTCTGCGTGTCATGTTTTTTGTCTTTGGTGTTTTAGGGATCTTTAATTACAAAAGTCACTAGCGCCCGTAGTTTCTAATGGCGAGTCTGCCCAGACGCTGTTAAGACCAGGGCTTCGAACCATGTTTTTTGTCGTTCCAGTTTTGGTTATGGTTCGCGTCAAATATATATATTGGTTCTGTTACGGTTTCGGCCGCCCCGGGTGCAAAATTTTAAGGGTTGCAAAAAATTTTCAAATGAAAAAAATAAGAAATATAAAATTAGCGCGCCATATCTTTCACGTTTTGCGATTTCCTATGCCTATGTCTCATTGTGAAAAGTGGTCAGTGCTTGTTGTGTCTACAAATCACACGTGCCTAACAAAAGTATCTTCTTAACGCACAAAGTTACCTGTATTTTTCTAACCAGCCTGGAGAGGACCAGCATGATGGGTGTGCGAACTGAATGACAGCAAAGGGCCCCACACATTCGGATTAATGAACCAATTTGTAGAAGGGCCTCACTTCATTACTTTGCACAGCGCTTAGCAAAATATAACACCAGCCATCATCATCATGCCCCTATCTTGCCTGTGGCAGGGTCGGGTCTGCAGGTTCTAGCCCTCCACTCCCGTCTGTCTCCCACAAGGCCCCCGTCCACCCCCGCACTGCCATGTCCTTACAGACAACTTGTTCCCGCGTTTTCTTTGGTCTCCCCTGCCCTGGGTGTTACTGACTATCTGCATTCGTATGGTCCTAACGAGCTCCTACTCCCGTTGTTGTTTGTTTGTTTGAGTTTAAGGTCCCGTCAACTACAAGGTCATTAGAGACCCGTCCACTGCGTAGTTCTAATGCATATACTGCACAGACACTACACTAATGCGACGATTATTGGGTATTAGAAGTACCCAGCTTTCTCGAGCGACCACCCTTGTCAGTACTATCTGGGCTTGCGTTGCTTAACTTCAGTGATCAGACAAGAACTGGTGTGTCCAACGCAACTCACCGCTCCCTCCTACTCCCGTCTTTCTCTAGCCTTGGCAAGCTTGAAGACTTCTCTCTCTCTCTCTCTCTGCTTCCTTTTTCTCTAACTTCTCATAGAGGACCTCGTACTTCTGGCTATTGGCCAGGGTAATGATCCTCCTAGTGAGGGTCTTGACTTGCCTATATTGTATCTTAGACTCCTGGTCCCCTAACTCCCGCCACCTGTGGAAAGCAGCCTTCTTTTGCATCCATAATAATAACCGGTGAATAATGGACACCTGCATATTGTGGATATCGAACGTCCCAATGTCATTATTTTCAGTACTGCAACCTTTTACAATGGACGCTGAAAGTGACTCCTTATATAATTATCAACAGATTTTGGGGCTATTTATTGAGATTTGGAGGGTATATACCACCAACAAATGATGGGTGGTTAGTAAGTGATATGGATGATACTGAAACTCAACACAACAATAACTTGTCAGCTATTATGGACCTGCAACAATTTGCACTTGCAGTCCATCGAGATATTGATGACTCTCTACAGAGCACACAGCATGACATTGAGACTATCATCATCATCATACCCTTATCCCGCCTATGGCAGGGTCGGGTCTGTGGATCCACTGAACATGCTCTGACTGGGTGCACCCCAGCCAGGCCTCTAGAACCTGCAGAAAATATTGACTTTGCCATCTGTGGGGGGATGCTGGCCTAACCCACGTGTTCCAACACCGCATTATACAACCAAAATAAAAATTTTGGCAGGTAAATTAATGCTTTGTTGGTCATAATATTGCATGGTTTCAAGCGTATTGCACATTAACAGTATGCAACCGGGATATTCCAGACTGCATGCGGTAGAATGAAATTTAAACTAACACTGTGAAAAAGAAAAAAAAGCTACAATTTCCTTTTTTTTTGTACCTGTCAAATAGAAGTATCATGGAACGTGCCTACTGTATTTTAAATATTATGTAGATACTGCATGGGCCCTAATGACCGTTGAAGTAGAAGGGCCCTAAAACACTAACAATGAAATGCTGCAAATTATCTGTACTTTAGTAGGATTTAAACTTAGTAAACATAGTCTTGGCTATTTGCAATGCTTTCGTTTTAGTACTATGGTGAATATGCCTATTTGTTCTCTGGGCACCTGCCTAGAATGGACACCTTTAGGTTATTGGCAAAATGTCAAATTTAGACAGGTTCTCTATACATTGGACACCCGCCTGCATGTGCACTTTCCTTGATATGGCATGTATCCAATGTAGACAGGTTTAACTGTAGTTTGAGAGGCATTAAGAAATGAGGAGTGGAAGAAGGGTTTATTAAAGTAGTCCAGGATGGCTCCACAGCCAGGGAAAGGACACCTTGGGGGAGTACGGGGGCTTTCCAGTGAAGGTTAGGATGAACCTAGGCTTGGCACTTAGTCCATACCTTTTCATCCTAGTTTTGGACGAACTGCTTATGGGGGTAGGAGATTGGGCCCTGCAGTGCTTGGCATTTGCTGACGATATCGGGAAGGTTAGAGACAGCAGATAACAGATAGAGAAGGGACTAAACGATGTTAGAGGAGTGATAGAAAAGGGAGGGCTAAAGATGAACATGACGAAGACATAGTATTTGGATATCAATTGAGAAGGACAGGGGAAATAACGGTGATGCAAGTTCGAGGGGCGAACTGGTGAAAAAGGTGGAAGAGGTAAAGTACTTAGGATCAATGTTCCAAAGCAATAGAGAGATAGACTTGGATGTGACCTATAGTTATCAATGGGGGTGGATGAAGTGGAGACGGGCTAGCGGAGTCCTGTGTGATAGAAGGGTCCCAATCAAGCTGAAAGGGAAGTTCTACAGGGCAGTGGTTAGGCCAGCTATGCTTTATGGATTGGGGCGCTGGGCAGTAAGGAAGGGCCACATTAATAGAATGCAAGTGGCCAAGATGCACGAGTGGCGTTTCAAGAGCTGATAGAATTAGGAATGCATATATTAGAGGTAGCATGGGGCGTGGTGGACATCGCAGAAAAGGTGAGGGAGAATAGAAAAGGGGAGAAGTCATGAGAAAAGGGGAGGAGGGGCTCGTTAGGTCCTTGCCAGAAATGCAGGTGGTCGGTAGCACCCGGGGCAGGGGCAGAGCGAAGCAGACGTGGGAACAGGTGGCCCGTAAGGACATGGCAGTGTGTGGTGTTAACGGGGACCTGGTGGGAGACAGACGGGAGTGGAGGGCTAAAACCCACAGACCCGACCCTTCCACAGGCGGGATAAGGGTATGATGATGACTGATGAGGTTGCCGACCGCTGGTCTGTCTGTAAGTTAGGGGGCGCTAGCAACCCTGGCTACGCCACGGATCAAATGAGAACTGGTGGGTTCCACGCGATATAGTTGCCGTCTTGGCAGGGTGGTTTCTGCCAGGTGAGTAGGAGAAACCCCACTCATATGCGACTTCTGTGATATGAGAAGTCAATCCAAGGTCACTTGTGGTGTCAGTGTTGGCGCACCGCTTCCAGGGAGCGGCAAGTTGTGTTGGACATACCAGTTCTCGTCTGATCACTGAAGTTAAGCAACACAAGCCCAGTTAGTACTGACATGGGTTGTCGCTCGGGAAAGCTGGGTGCTGCTAATAGCCAATAATCGTCGCATTAGTGTAGTGTCTGTGCAGTCTATGCATTAGAACTATGCAGTGGACGGGTCTCCAATGACCTTGTAGTTGACGGGACCTTAAACACCAACAAACAACAGCAACAACAAGCACCGCTTTCAGATTTTAATTCAACAGCCGGCTTTGAATTTTATTAGGTAGCTAAAGACAGTAGTCTTCTAACTCACATGCATCGTAATGGATATAATGGAGCCTTACTTCAATGTGTTGCAATCTGGTTAGCATTAAAAGAGGATCCGAAAAAGGAATTGGACGTCCATAAATTTGTTGACGAACTTATTAGAGTTATGGACTACTTAGAAACTGTTGACAAAAATATAAGGTATGCAAGAATGAATTTTTAATGTTATTTATAACTTGAGATTTTTTTTCCGATTTTCACCTGCAGCTTAATTCAGATTAGTATCTCTCTTAAGCTGTCTTTATCTTTAGCAAAGAAGAAACATCTTCGCATACGTACACAGAAAAATTAAAAGTCATGAAGAGTTATTTGTCAAAGGATAATGTTTCGATGGACGACATTATTATTAATTTGGGTAAGAGATTCATGGCAGATGATTCCAATAATTGCTGACCACCTACCCGCCTTGGTGGAGGCAGAGCAAGTTGGTGCGACTACTACCTCAGTTGTTCCAGGATCGATACTGGATTGTAGTAGTTTGGCGTCTTTCAGGTTAGAGAGATTAAGACAGTGATGCACTCACCCAGTGTTTCTTTGGTCGGATGAGAAGTAAAGCCAAGAATCCCGGGCAGTGTTTACAATGATTAAAATTAACGCATAGTGATTGCAGAATTAGGGTTTCTTTGTTTCATTGGTGTATGAGGACCCTTCAACTGCAACCGTCATAGAGCCCCATCCACTGCATAGTTTTAATGCAGACTCTGCAGAGACAGTATGCCATTACAGCGGTGACCGATGCTAGTACTAACTGGGGTTGATCAGAGGAGCACTGGTGTGTCCAATCCAGTACAGTCGCTTGCAGAATTATTTCTGCAGCCGGTTGAAGTTCCGGAGCGCCTCCAGGCTCGACACTGGGTTGAGGTCGGTTGGCTTCACTTGATCGAGAGAGCGATCGCATTGCTTTTTCCATTGGATGGGAAGTAGAACCATGTACGATATCTTGCACATAAAGGGCATTGTTATACGTAGAATCACAATCCGGAATAAAACCGACTTCAGCTCATGGTTTTACTTCAATAAACAATTTAACAACAGATCTGTAGGGCCCATCTTCATGATTGTGTTATTCAATATCTTGCCAGTAATTTGTATATTGGCATTTAAAAATGTTCCGGAAGAAATTTTACTCCGCTTTTGCATGTTAACGAATAGCCACACGACTTCTGGAGTGATTTTGATGACAGTTTAGGGAATCCAAAATGAGATGAAGTAAATGATCATTGTTAAAGGATTTCGCTGTGATCACTTTGCACGTGTGTGTAAATGTAAACACTGAATAACAAATTAATTTTGTGTTTATAAAAAATGTAGTAACTTTAAGATTTAACCCGTTAAGTACTAGTGTTACCATATGGTCATGGGACTCAACAATATAATCTAGCATCCTCTATAGCCAAATTATCTAAATAGCAATGAATTTTTTATACTGCCACACTTAGTTGGGGTTCATGCTATTCAAAATCCAGGGATTTTTTGATCTTAGCCTTTAACGCCGTCGTGGGGGATATTATACGAAACACTACTAAGGATTTGTTAGCCAACAAACTCGCCTACTGTGAGTTAAGTTCTTGTGATTGCTGCAAATCATGTTCTATAACATGCAAATCATTAGTTTAAAATAATAATTGAGGATAAACGTAGGTTGTAATGTAGTGTTACCATTTGGTTACACTAGTCCAATTTGTTGTCATTTCATCATATTGAAATACTTCAACTTATCAGTTAAAGAAATTCTTGATATTCTTGAAATGGTGTTCAAAATGTTAATGTAATATACAGGGTGTTTCCTTTAAAGTAACCAATGCCTGTTTTAAAAAATCTATGAGATATGGGATAAAATGGTTAGAAAAAAGTTATAGTTGATGGAGGGGGACATTCACTACCCAAACCAGTTCAGAAATTTTGGTAGTAGTTTTTTCAATAGATAGGGGGTAGTTTTAACTATTGCATCACATAGCTCTAAAAAAAATGTGAAATTTTGATATAGCATGTTCCTATAACTAAAATGAAAAATACACCCTCAAAACTCCATTAATGAGTGTGCACCAATGGCCCAGGGCTACAGAATGATGTCTCAGGTATGGAGCTCAGCAAATTGTCGCTCTTAACCGCTCCAACTAGCTGGCATTGAGCTAACGTGGATTGTGACACCTTGGCTTGTGCTCCAAGTTAGCTAGTTGGAGCAGCTAAGAGTGACAATTTGCTGAGCTGCATACTCTTATGACATTACTAAAACGTTCTAATTTGTTTTAACGGTTAAGAGTGACAATTTGCTGTGCTCCATACCTGAGACAACATTCTGTAACCCTGGTCCATTGGTGCACACTCAATAATGCAGTTTTGGGGGTGTATTTTTAATTTTAGGTATAGGAACATGCTATATCAAAATTTCACATTTTTTAAGAGCTACAGTATGTGATTCGTTAGTTGAAACTACCCCTATCTATTGAAAAAAAAATGTAACTTTGCATTGTCCTGAAAAAACTACTGCCAAAATTTCTGAACTGTTTTAGGAAGTGAATGTCCCCCTCCATCAACTATAACTTTTTCCTAACCGTTTTATCCCATATCTCATAGATTTTTTAAAAAAGTAATTGGTTACTTTAAAGGAAACGCCCATTATACAAGGTGTAATTCTAAGCATAACTATGCCTTTATTTTACAATCTATAAGATATAGCAAAAATGATTGGGAAACGGTTCTAGTTGATGAGTGAGGGACATTTACTGTATTTCCTATACTAGTTCAGAAATTTCAGCAGTAGTTTTTGCAACAAAATGCAAAGTTAAATTTTTTTCAATTGACAGGGGTATTTTTAACTATTGCATCACATAGCTCTAAAAAAATGCAAAATTTTGATATATAATATCCCTATACCTAAAATTAAAAATCGGCCTTCAAAACTATATGAATGAGTATGCGTTAATGGCCTGTGGCTATAGGATTTTGTCTCAGGTATGCAGCTCAGCAAATTATCGCTCTTAGCTGCGCCAACTAGCTAGCTAGTTAACTTGGAGCACAGACTCGGCTATCTTGGGGCGCCTACCAAGTCTAAAACACGCAAAGCATTCTCGGATTGGGTCGACAACCGAAACCTATCGTCCGGCGATTCTCGGTTACAGGGAGAACGTATTGTCCTGAATGAGCACAAGATGGGTTTCTACCGCTGTCGGCTGCCGAGCAAAGCTGCAACCCCTATGCTTATTTATAGTCGGTCTACTGTTCTTT
>JAAFCE010006949.1:1277041-1292660 GCA_013389805.1 Trigoniulus corallinus
CTTCAAGCATTCATGGCATTTCCCCTCTCACCCCAGCTGATCACTATTCACAAGCTGCCAAGAGGAGAGTGAAAATTTCTAGACCGAATGCCATAACCTGATGCAACAATTATTTGGGTGGGAGACACCAAATGGATGCAAATAATACCTTATGCAGAATTCACATCAAAGGCAACAAAATGGTAGTCCCTATTGATGTTAAATTCAAATTTTTTGACATAATACAATGACATTTTATAATTTTGGATAAACAAGATAAATAAGCATTTGGCTAATTTTGTTCATGTTAAGGCTGTGACCATATGGTCACACTAGTCTCACGTGTGAGATACAAAAAAATGCAATAATAATGCACTAGTAACATCAATTAGCATAATTTGGTTGGTGGTAATACTTTTAGAAAAGTGATATACGAAATATGTATAAAGTTTCGACAAAAAAATCTAAAGAAAATCAGTGCTTCAAATATGCCACCCGTGTTAGTTGGTTTGCATTGGGTTGCTTAACTTCAGCGATCAGACGAAAACATAGTGTGCCCAACGCAATACAGCCGCTCCTGGTTGAAGCGGAGTTCTGATTGATGGGAGGGTTGCAATAAAATTGAAAGGAAGTTTTACAGGGCAGCGTTTAGGACAACTATGCTAAATGGGGCAGAGTGTTGGGCAGTGAGGGAGAACCACGTCAATAGAATGCAAGTAGCTGAGATGTGAATGCTGCTGTACATGAGTGGGGTGTGGAGAGCTGATAGAATTAGGAATGAGTATATTAGAAGTAGCCTGGGGGTGGCAGACATCACGAAAAACATGACAGAGTGGATTGATATGGTATGGACACGTAATTAGAAGAGGGGAGGAGGAGCTCATTAGGTCCATTACAGAGATGCAGGTGGTAGGAAGCACCCAGGGCAGGGGGAGTCTGTAAGGATATGGTAGTGTGTGGGCTGGACGGGAGTGGAGGTCTTTAACCCACAGACCCGACCCTGACACAGGCTTGGGAAGGGTATGATGATGTTGATTTAGTTAAATTTGAAAGTTAATCAGAAGCTTAATTTGTGGGCTACCGATTCGTTTTCAGCAGTGACATATATTTCTTAAGGTTGGGATGGGGTTTTCCAAAAAAAAGAAACATTATAGTTTTATGGGTTGCATTAGTTGATAGTGTGAAGAACGCTGCTCTATGTGCTTTACATTAATGATCTTTTGTTGAGCTATTTGCAGATGACACCTGCATTGCAAGGATGGTGGAAGAAGGGCTATCTTCCTGTGCAGGATTGCAACAGGACCTAAGTAAGAGATATCAATGGAGCAGAAAATGGGAGTAGCCATGAAACCTTTAGAATCTTAGCTTTCTTAGGATGAGCTGGTCTAGAAAGCTAGTTGATTATGCTTATTGCTTCAGTGGTGTGATGGTTAAGAGGATCGACACCCATTACCTAATCACTCAGGGCACCTGGAAAGAGCACACTGACAAATTGATTGGGAATGGTGGGTCAGGGCCCTCCGTTTCGTTATAGGGTCCTGGGGGACAACGCAAGGGAAGCAAATTGTCCACTGGTATGGCCAACTGTGGAGAACTGTAGTCCAATTTGTTTTCCTTTTAGGTAGGGGTTATATTGGGGAAATTGCAATGATCCAAAGGAGGGCAGCAAGGATCCTGCTACATGGCTACTCTCCTTGACTGAGTGTGTCAGGCATGAGAAGAGAATTAGGGGGGACTCACTAAGTCGGAGGTGGGTATCTCACAGCATTAGTCTTTTTTAACAGACTTGAAAATAGGGTATGTGGATTCTCTAGTTGGCAGAGTATGGGGAGAAATGATCATCCATTTAAAGTGAATCAGGGCATGGACAGACTTTATTACTGGTCTTTTTTTCTAAGCCTTAAGGCTGGTTTACACGCTACGTCTTAATGTACATTTTGTCATAAATGACAAATTGTATCACTGAAGAGGAAGCATGTAGACAGGAAACGGGACGTCTTATTGAATATGAATCAAGTTGAAGGTCAGAAAGGAGAATGATGGAAAGGGCATCCTTTTCTAGAAATTGTACAATAAAATTGAGCGTGTAGATGCAAGACGTCCCTTTTCAGTTCATTTCACTCCATGTTGGACTACACCAGGGACGTCAAATTGGTGGTCCGTGAGCTACATGAAGCCCTTTATGCCTAGATTGCAGCCATCACAATCGAAATGATGTCCATAGTATGTTACAGCAATGGGTTGGGAAGTCAGCCAAGCAGCCATAACAGGCTAGACCCTGTGGAGGCTGGTTGCAGGTGAGGGAGAGGTTGGAGTGGGGGATTTGGGAGAGGGTCAATTAGCAGCACCCAATGTTTCCAACCAACCACCCAGGTACTGTATTATGACATCCGGTCTGCTAATCAGAGAGGGGGACAGCTGCCCCCATTGCAGTTGAAATGGGTAGCCAAGTGGGGGGGGGGTTAAATTCCCCCATGGGCCTTGATTGAAAAATTTAAAACTTTTTGAAAACGAATATAGTTAAGTGCTATAGACCCTATCAACCCTATCAGAAAATCCTGGCTCGCCTTATCGACAGTCATATCCCCCACCCTCTTCAGAAAATCCTGGCTACACCAGTAGTGCCATGTGCCATACTTGGATTAAAACTTTTATTATACCATTTCAGGGATTGTCATGTCACTGTTGAGCTGGGCCTCCTGGTACTTTTGAAAATAAAGTCTATTGGGCAGTGTTTTTCTGCAGCCGGTTGCTTATTTATCATCGATCTACTGTTCGTTAGGAAATTCCACATCACCAACGAGCGAGCTTCATCTCTACCCATTACATAGTAGAGAGCACACACGGATCCAGGGTTGGGTTTTTGGGGTTGCAACCCACCCCCATGTGCATAATATGTGCAAGCTTTAGCTCAACCCCCCTTGACAAAAGAGGGTTCTTCTACCTGCAAACTCTAGAATCACAAGTCGGAAATGTGATTGAAAATGGAGTAAAAGACATTGCCATGTAAACGCCCGACAAAACGTACATTTTATTTTCCGTTTTGTATGACCAACAAAACGGACGTTAAGTCGCAGTGTGTAAACCGGCCTTTGTGTGTAAACATAGCCTTTAGGCTATGGCCATGGAGAAAGGAGATGAAAGAGGCGCGACATTAAAGCAGAGGAATGCATGGCCATGGTGGAGCGGTGAGAAAACTGCTTTCATATGGTGGCGCCATCAGCTTGTAAAAAAATACACATTGTTCAAAATGTAAACTTCACATGTACAGTGGTACCCCGCTTAACGAACGCCTCGTATAACGAATGTTCCCTATAACGAACACCGTCAAAAAAGCGCGGGAGTATTGCATAACGAACGCTTGTTCAATATAGAAAGTGAACTAGGAACTGTATAGGACAGTGGTGGCGAACCTGCGACCCACCATGCAATTTTAAGTGGCCCGAGCGTTAATGAGATGATGTTAATGGTGTAATAAAAGTTGGATGATGTTCTCTACTCCCTCCTTTAATAAACTTTATTCACTATTAATAATTGATTTTTATTCATAAAATTGAATAGTGCTTTCATCTGACCCGTGGACAAATTCTTGGTTTTCTTTTGTGTTATTGTGACGCGTCTTCAAAAACGGTTCGCCACCACTGGTATAGGATGTCCAAGATTGTAGTAACTATAGAGGTATTAATCCGATGAATTATACCAATGTAATGTAATAGAATGTCGCCTCCAGGATAGAACTAGTGTCCGTGGAAATCAGTTTGGGTTCATGCTAGGCAGGTCCACAATGGAACGAATCTTTATTCTGAGGCAGATGATAGAAAAGTATAGAGCAGCTAAGAAGGTTCTCCACACCATCATTATGGACTTGGAGAAGGCTTACCAGTGTTCCAAAACAGCCATTATGTAAAAGGGGGTAGAAAAAGGGTTTATTCGAACAGTTTAGGATATGTACTCGTATGATGGTTCCATTCCACAGCCAGGGTAAGGACACCTTGGGGAAAATACTGGGGGCTCCCCAGTGAAGTTTGGGGTGCACCAAGGTTAAGCACTCAAATCCATACCTTTTTATTCTGGTTATGGACGAGCTACTGACGGGAGTAGGAGAATGGACCCCTCAATGCATGGCATTTGCTGACAAGCACCATTCAACTGCACACTGCAAGTAATTGACTGCCTTCTCATTGCAGGGCAATTCCTAGTTTTTGTGAAGTATGAACCCCCCCAAAAATGGGTCCTAGAGTGTTTTTGCTCATTAACAATCAGCACTGCACTTTGTTTTAAACTTCTTAACAATTTTCCCAATTTTTCGTGGCAACCCGGAACGAATTACACAATATAACATAGAGATCTATGGGAAATTGTGTTCCGCACAACGAACACCCCTCATAACGAACGTATCGCTGGAACGAATTATGTTCGTTAAGCGGGGTACCACTGTACATGCTAAAATTCAGTGTAACAATGGTCACCAGGGGCTCTTGTTTGGACCTGTTCACTTCTGTATACCTCTTTTCCCTCTTCTCTCCTCCCTTCTCCACTATGGTGACTTCCATTGAAATGTGACCATTTCTTTTGATAGCTGGCCTAATTGCTATCTTCCCTTTGGTCCTCTCCCCCTCCACCATGCCTGCACCCTTAGTCACCAATGGAATGCTGTTGATGTGGATGGTTGTTCTGAATGAAGGGGCCATTATAGCAGGTAGGGAATGGATGGGAGAATAGATGCTATACTTTAGGTTACCTGTGGGATTTTCAATGATTTAGAAGTTAGGAATGAGGGTTATTCTCTCCACTGCCATTTTGAACTATCAGGGTTTGTGGTGTATTCATTTCGAATTAGTTAAGCGACGCAGCCCCACTCGGTGCTGCTAATGCCCAAAAATTGTTGCAACAGCATAGTGTTTGTGTACAGACTTTGCATTGAAACTATGCAGTAGACGGGGCTTTAATGGCCTTTGTAGTTGAAGGGCCCTAAAACGCCAACGAAACAAAATAAAATTTTAACCGTTGTGCAATTATGTCGATGGGTGCCATACCATCAAAATGTTTGTGCAACACCCTTTGTTGAGCAAAATGTTTGACCTTCATGGGCGGCTTAGGTCATTAAAATTACGAAGTTTGGCAGCTTCCCCCCCCCCCCCCCCCCCGGTATCTATGAAGTGGTTTTTGTTTGCTGTTAAATGGCGCTCATGGCTAACGTTTTATTTGATTGTTGTTGTAGGTCATAGCATTTCAGCGGAAAAATCTGTTACAACAGCAATATACGCGTTTTTAAAGACAACGAAACCGATTGACGTTTTTCCGGTAAGTAATTATTGATGGTTTTTTACACTATTTCTGGAATATTTGTATACAGCAATATGTTAGCTAGATAGCAGTTTAGTAACCATTAGCCCGTTTTCTCTACCTAAGGCTGGGTTTGTTACTCATTTTGTGCCCCTGGGACACATGGGCAGTCTGTCGGTTGGTATTTTTACGCACCTTGGTGCCGAACTCCATGAAACCTGGAATTCTGTCGAGCTACTCATTTCATAGCAGAAGGTGTTCTTTTACGTTCAAGTGAAGTTGTACGCACCACGTCTTTACTTCTCCTCCGACGGAAGGCACAACCAACGCCACTCTCTCGCTCGAAAAAGGCCAACCCACCTTGATCCAGCATCGAATGTGTAATCACTGACGTAGTAGTCGACCACGGTATCTCTTCGCCACCGTGGCGGGCGTTGTGGCTCTCCCGTTCCGCTGCCATCCATCCCTTGTTTTTTTGGAGTTTAAGGTCCGGTCAACTAAGAGGTCATTAGAGACCCGTCCACTGTATAGTTCTAATGCATATACTGCACAGACACTACACTAATGCGACGATTATTGGGTATTAGCAGTACCCAGCTTTCCCGAGCGACCACCCATGTCAGTACTAACTGGGCTTGCGTTGCTTAACTTCAGTGATCAGACGAGAACTGGTGTGTCCAACGCAACTCGCCGCTTCCACTTAGGCCGTGATGGGGAGTCACGTTATTAAAGCTAGGTTGACACGGTCAAAGTGCACTGTGATCAAGTAAATTTTGACGCTCTTCATGCGTCACTTGGGTGCAACTTTGACCATGTGTACACTAGGTCAAAGTTCACTTGGACAGTTGGGACCCTTCCAAGTTGAGTAGGACAGCTGCCAACTTACATTGATAGAAGTATCACTTGGATATAATTTAAAATGGCTACCAACATGTAACACGCGGAGGGTGAATTGGATAATAATAATAAGAAAAATAGAAAACCAGCTAGGAATTGGACTGACAGAGAAAACATATAATTTATAGAGTTATATGACGCTGAGGAAGTGTTGTGGAATAGAAAACTGCCCAAACTACAAATGCAAAGGTGTAAAATATGCTGCAATTGAATGGATTACAAATAACATGATTTGGCGAGGGTGAGTGGAAAATTAGATTCCTGATTTTAGTGAAGGTGAGTGGAGTCCTGCGTAATAGGAGGGTCCCAAACAAATTGAAAGAGACGTTTTACAGGGCAGTGGTTAGGATTACTATGCTATACGGATTAGTGTTGGGTTGTGAGGAAGAGCCATGCAAATAGAATGTAACTAGCCGACATCCGAATTAGGCGCGGATCCAAGGGGGGGGTTTTGGGGTTGCAACCCCCCCCCCCCCCCCCATGTGGGGTCGACATTGACACTGACAAATGAAAATTGCGTTTCCAATCGCTGCCTATGGCTCAACCCCCCCTGCAACCCCCCTGACGAAAATCCTGGATCTGCCACTGTGAATGCTGTGGTCAGTGCCGGCGTGATGAGTGGGCGAACAGGGTAACGGCACAGGGCCCCGCGCATTCGGATTAATGAACCTATTGATAGAAGGGCCCCACTTCATGTTTTCACGGGCCCCGCATAATTAGTTTGCACAGGGCCCCGCAAAATATAGCGCCGGCCCTGCTGTTGTATATGAGCGGGGTGTTAAGATGTGATAGTCGGGAATGAGTAGTCTGGGTGTGTGGACATGACGGAGAAAATGAGGGACCTGTTGGGAGATAGGCGAGAGTTAAGGGCTAGAACCTGTAGACCCGACCCTGCCGCAGGAGGGATAAGGATAGGATGATGATATGCTGGGTATATCTGCCACTACTACCCCTTCCAAAGCCAAATCCGCCATCTTTCTTGTCTCCAGCTCGCTGTCCAAGTCACTTGCCGTGTAAACCAACTTGAACCAAGTGCACTTGTACAAGTACACTTAGCCCAAGTAACGATCGAAGTGCACTTTGACCGTGTCAACCTAGCTTTAATAACGTGACTCCCCATCACGGCCTAAGTGGGAGCGGCGAGTTGCGTTGGACACACCAGTTCTCGTCTGATCACTGAAGTTAAGCAACGCAAGCCCAGTTAGTACTGACATGGGTGGTCGCTCGGGAAAGCTGGGTACTGCTAATACCCAATAATCGTCGCATTAGTGTAGTGTCTGTGCAGTCTCTGCATCAGAACTATACAGTGGACGGGTCTCTAATGACCTCGTAGTTGACGGGACCTTAAACTCCAACAAACAAAAAAAAATCACGGCCTAACCAGCTCCCCCTCATCTCATAACATGCCCATTCCACTTCGTAAATTTATATGTAGACTGTTAAAGGGCTACTCGTCTCAACGCATTTCCAATTCTCCGTTTTTATCACTTACCGGTGAGCAGTTTCCACCTAACCGCTGGCCTGGTCTTAGGCATGTGTAGACCGTGCGACCACACAGGGCCCTCGGGGGTCCTGCCGCCACACCTATATTATAAAGATGCAGACAGAAAGGCATTATTGTAACAAAATTTTAAACTTTTAACATTGTTAACTTAGGGGGCCCCCTTAAGGATTACCTTCACAGGGCTCCCAAATGCAAATGATGTTGCCTGCTTCACCCATTTAAGATCTTATTCTTATGCAAATAATAGGGCTACAATGCCACATTGGGAGCGGCTTATTGCATTGGTCACCAGTTCTCGTCTGATCATTAAAGTTAAGCAACGCAACCCCAGCTAGTTGTGACATGGGTGGCCGCTTGAAAAACTGGGTACCGCTAGTAACCCAAAATCGTCGCATTACTGTAGTGTCTGTGCGGTCTTTGCATTAGAACTACACAGTGGACGGGGCTCTAATGACCTTGTAGTAGAAGGGCTTAAGATCACTGAAGCAACCAACAAACAATGCCACATTGTGGCGCAGAGGTAGCGTGCTCCATCACTGCGTCAGTGGTTTCACGTTCGATGCTGGACGAAGATGTTTTTCAGTTCTTTCTGGAGAGAGGTGTAGAATGTACATGAAACGTGCAGATCGGCAAAATCCACAGATGTAGGACGCCCCGTGGCGTCTGTCAAGAGAGATGTACCCCTAGGTGGGAAAAGCGTAGGGACTGCAACATTTGGTTGACAGCATGCTGCCTAAAATGCCTTTCAACGTTCATGTGTTCCAAATTGGGACATTGTCTAGGTACTCCGTTATAATCCAGTCTAGCCAAGAACAGGGTAAGTGGGACAACTTTCTTGCATGTCTGACGAAGTATGGACCATGTCCTGGCTTGCTGGTGTTTTAGGGCCCTTCAACTACAAAGGTCATTAGAACCCCGTCCACAGCATAGTTCTGATGCAAAGACTGCACAGACACTACACTAATGCGACGATTTTTGGGTATTAGCGGTACCCAGCTTTCCCAAGCGGCCATCCATGTCAGTGCTAGCTAGGGTCAGTGATGAGACGAGAACTGGAGTGTCCAACGCAATTCACCGCTCCCGACAGCTGTCGGTTGATGTAGGCTCCTCTATGAGGTGACTGTCAAAACGCCTATCTGCATGTTAGCTGTGCGTGGATACCCAAACCCTTGGGAAAAGTGGATCGTGGTGGTTGCGGAGACGCATCCCCTGCGACGTCTCTGGGCTACCCAACTGGCAGGGTGGCTCCAACACTTACATGATGGACACAATTCTGTAACACCCCACTTATCTCTTTGTCACCCGTTCGTGTTTGTGGGACCCACCGGGTGCCAGTCTGTGCTGGCATAAGCTGCCAGACGGAACCAAACGTGATTTTTTTCCGTTTCTTCAAGCTCACTCGCCGCCTCTGCCCCACCTTTGGGCCCCTCAATAGTGGCAGTACCAACCATTTCGAAGGCTACAGATACCTTCCGTCAACGGGAGGCATCTCCTTTATAGGCCTCCCCTCTTGGCTCAGCCCAAACCAGCCCTTCCCACAGAGGAAGCTGTGGATGAGACGGGGGAAATAAACTGGGGACACCCACCATGCACCTGGGTTTTGACCTCCGACCGAGGGCTCCCTCTCCCTTCGGTGTGTAGTGGTTGGATGGCCTCATCGACTTCGGTGTTACTCTCCCTAGGGTGCTACCTTTACTGCCGGCCATATTGCCGCCATGGACAGCACCTAGTTTCGACTGGATGCTGGCAGCCTACCCCAAAACCAGTGCCGATAGGTCAGTCTATTAACAGGAGTTTGGGCGCATCTTCTTGATCTATTCAGGCCACATTCTTATCTACACGGATGGGGAAAAGGAAGGCCCTGCTGTGGGCTGGTCAGTCTTTACAACTGGTCAACTCATGGGAAGCCGCCTTTCTGGCGTTGCCAGTGTCCTGACTGCAGAGCTCATTGCTCTGCATAAAGCACTGAAGCTCATCCGTACTTACAATCACAGGTACTTTGTTGTTGCAACTGACTACTTCTCAGCTCTCCAGCCACTGCTCACCCTGTATGGGAAACATGCAATCGTTCAGGGTGTGTGGGAGGGCGGTTGCTCATCCCCGTCTAATGGCCGGCCTGCCTGAATATGTTTTATCTGCTGACCCTCTCTCTGATGTTCCGACGGGCATTTCATGGTTTGTGGCGGTTTCAGTGGTATGTGGAGACGCCCCTAAGCATGGGGTGTCTTTGTGGCGTCCATCCTGAAGGGAGGAGAATGTTCTTGCCGAGCTAGGGATCCGCACTGGTTTGGTCACTAGGGTTTGGTCACTAAGAGATTACACGAGCTCCGCAATTCACTGGGAGTCAGTCCAGAACTCTCTACCGCCCTTGGGGATGACCCCAATGGCGTTGAGAGCTCCTTCATCCTTCTGAAATTGGCAGGCATCTTCCAGAAATGTTAGATTTTTATTTGACTTCTCTGCCTTTTATTTAACTATTGTTTACTGGCTGGTATTTTGAATTATTTTACTATTGATATATCTCGGTCTTTCGGCTATTATTATTTATTGGTCTTTTGACCTACATGTGTCACCATGGTAGAATTGCACTTTGCCCCCCCCCCCCCCCCTCCACCGTGGAATGCCTGCCTTTCTGGGCCCTAATGACCATAGTAGTTGCGGGCCCAACAGAAACAGGAAACAACAAGGGTAAGTGATTAATAAGGTCGAGAGGGGAGAAATACCATTGTGGCAACCAATGAGGATTATGGATTTTTCTTACCAAAATGTTAAACGTGAAACTCCAAATGAATAATATCAAGAAGTTATTAATTGATATTAATGACCTTAGATCGCGAACCCATTTGAAAGAGCTGTGGCCTATGCTGTGAATTTCGGTGGCGATGCAGACACCATTGCTTCAATGGCTGGAAGTATTGCTGGAGCATATTATGGGATTGATGAAATTCCGACATATTTGAAAGATTGCTGTGAGGGTAATAATAATGCCTTGAAATTGGCAGATGCTCTACATGCCCTTGCAAATGAAGGTGAGAAGACTAAGATGTAATTGTTGATCTGTAGTATAATGACGTTTGTAGTGAATGACTAATAAAGCCTTCTTGAGTATTTCTTTTAGCGTATTCAATGTTATACTCTATTTATATCCACAGTCTACTAATGAATCTCCTTCCTCAACTAGAGAATCGCCTCACTTGAATAACTTTTTACAATTAACTATTTATTGAAACTTAACTAAAGATTATTTTTCCACAACAAGCTAGTAAATTCGATTAATAAACGTAGCCTTCCAACAACACGTCAATTCTCTTGACTTAAAACTCAAAATCTGTTAGATCAATCAGAAGCAGTTGCAACATTCCAATATTTTAAAGAAAATAGAACCCTTGAGCATAATTTCAATTTTCAAATACAAATTCAGTCTATATATATATATATATATATACAATATTTACAGTGTATCAACTGATACACTTATAGGGAAATTATATCAAAATGTAAAATGTTTTTTTCTGACAAAACGTCCTGCAAAATATTTTTGAACCCAGTCCTGCAAAAGCTCACCCTGGCACTGAATCCACTTACAACAAAGCCTCCTAACAGGTCGCTCAATCTCCTTGCCTCATCATTATTAACTTCCTACCAAAATCTAAATAATTTTTACACTCAAAGACCATGAAATATTTACAGTATGATGGGGAGGACAAGTCACACCATTAAACACTAATGTTTTATGGAGTAAATATTTTACTTGTAAAAACAAAATTGTTAATGAAATATACTATTGTGTTGCATGTGGAACAGTAATGTACAGTAGGTGCATTTCTAATGTGTTCTTCAAAAAATTTTGAGATAAATGTGGATTTTTGACTCATTTTGTAGCAAATTTTATGGTGTGTATTCATCCTTTCACAATCACTGTACATTTAATATACCCTCCAATATGTGAATTCTTCAGTTATCAAGAAAATTCGGTTGTCCGACACATGGTTGGTCCAAAGCAGCGGTCTTCAACCTGTGTTCCACAGAACCCCAAGGTTCTGCAATACATTGCTGGGGGTTCTGCGAGTCGAAATGAAAATTCATTAGCAGTGGTAAGATATACTTTTCTAAAGGTGGGATGGTGATCCCCAAAACATTTTATAGTTGTAAGGGTTCCGTGAGTCTAAAAAGATTGAAGAACCCTGGTCCAAAGGATGCCATATAACGGGGACTTTACTGTATACTGTTCCGTTTCTTACTGTTTTTGGGTTGTGTTTTTATGAATTTCTAAATCTCCTGGTCTTCACTATTCCTCTCTGCCTTCCACTTCCATCATCAACCCAATTCTCTAAAGATAAAGTGAAAACTTTTTCTGTTCAAATTTTATACAAGGTTCAGAAGCAGATCATCCATTTTGCATGAGTTCTTATGGTGAGAATGGTTTCTCTTCTCAAACAGCGTTTATGATCAAATTATGCTTGATAACCAAGGTTTTGCTATATATCTCAGGTGTGAAGCTTTATGTGTAAAGCATGGTTTCAATACAGATTTTATTTGATTAGCAATATCTCTTGTATATTAGCGATCGTTAAAATTTAGCAATACAGCATTGCCTAATCGTGGTAGTGTGTCTCAATGCTATGAAACAATCACTTTTGAAATTGTCTCTACAACACAGAAAAGTACAATGAAAATAGGTAAGCAAGTACTGTACATCATAATAATACTCTTATCCCACCTGTGACAGAGTTGGGCCTGCTGGTTCTAGCCCTCCACTTCCGTCTATCTCCTAACAGGTCCCTGTCCACCTGACAACCACCATATCCTTATGGACAACCTGTTCCCACATCTGCTTTGGTCTCCCTCTGCCCCAGGTGTTTCCGAATACCATCATTCCTGAAATGGACCTAACAAGCTTCTTCTCCCCTCTTCTCATTATGTGTCCATACCACCTCAACCTATTCTCACTCATTTTTTGGCAATGTCATTCCTAATTCTATCAGCTCTTGACACCCTATTGTGTACTGCAGCATTTGCATTTTGGGAGCTGAGTGTTTAATAATGTGCTAAAATTCAACTTTTAGCAGGCAAGGGAAAATCCCAAGTGGAAATTACAAAATCAGTTATGTTCATGTGGAGCTGTGCAATATGGCATAAAACGATTAACGGACACTATACCCTATGAGAATAGAACAAAAACGGGGCAGAAATGAATAACTAGTAAGCATGAGGAATCAAAACTAATTAAAGAATCTCTAAGAAATCAGTGCAAAATATCATCTGTGCTTGCTGCTGAATTAGAGACTGGAAAGGCAGGTAAAAACAGAAACAGAAAAGCTAGATATAAATGAGCTTATTAGGCATCAACACAAAACAAAGGAGGACTGGTCTAATATTCTGTTGTCTAATGAGTCAAACTTTGAGGTAAATATTAGCTTAAACTGGTTATTACAAAGACTAATATTTATTCACACTACTGCTAATTTTGAGGTGTTAAGATCCTCACCTGATGCGTATAATGGCTCCACAGCCAGGGTAAGGACACCCTGGGGAAACACTGGGGGCTTTCCAGTGAAAGTTGGGGTGCACCAACGTTCAACACTGACTCCATATTTTTTCATCATGGTTTTGAACGATCTGCTTAGTGCCTGGCATTTGCCAATGATGTAGGGAAAGTTAGTGACACAAGAGAGAAGATAGAGAAGGGACTAAATGGATTAACACAAAGAAGACAAGAGTATTTAGCTTTCAATTCGGATGGTAAGGAAAACAGCAGGGACATATGCTTGAGGGACGAAAGGGTTCAGGAGGTAAAGTACTTAGGATCAACATTTCACAGCAATGGGGAGATAGACTCGGATGTGAACCATAGAATCAATGGGGGGGTGGTTGAAATGGAAACAGGCAAGTGGAGTCCTGTGCAATAGGAGGATCCCAATCAAGTTGAAAGGGAAGTATTATGGGACGGTGGTTAGGCCAGCTATGCTGTATGGAGCATAGTGCTGGACAGTGAAGAAAAGCCACGTAAAATCGAATGCAAGTAGCCGAGATGTGAATGCTGCAGTACATGAGTGGTGTGTTGAGAGCAGTTAGAATTAGGAATGCCAAGGGGGCGGCAGCCCCGGGTGCAAAATTTAAAGGGTTGTAAAAAATTTAAATCCAATAAATAACAAATATAAAATTAGTGTGCTATATCTCACATTTTGCGATTCCGTATTCCTATTCCCATTCGTATTGTGAAAAATGGTCAGTGCTTGTTGTATCCAAAAATCACGCGTGGGTGACAAAAGTATCTTCTTAAAGCTAAAAATTACCTGCATTTTTCTAACCAGCCTGGACAGGGCTGGCATGATGGGTGTTGCAAACTTCATTACTTTGCACAGGGCCTAGCAAAATATAGCACCGACCCTAACCATACATCATCACCACCACACCCTTATCCCGCCTGTGGCAGGGTCACGTCTGTAGGTTCTAGCCCTCCACTCACGTCTGTCTCCCAGGAGGTTCCCATCCACTCTGCACACTGCCATGTCCTTATGGACAACCTGTTCCCACGTCTGCTTTGGTCTCCCCCTGCCCAGGTGCTACTGACCACCTGCATTCCTGGCAAGGCCCTAATGAGCTCCACCTCCCCTCTTCTCATGACGTGTCCATACCACCTCAGCCTATTCTCAGTTTTCCTGCAATGTCCACCACCCCCAAGCGACTGCTAATATATGCATTCCTAATTCTATCAGCTCTTTAAATGCCACTCATGTGCCTCAGCATTTGCATCTCATCCACTTGCATTCTATTAATGTGGCTCTTCCTTATAGCCCAGCACTCCGATCCAGCACTTCCATCATCATGGAAACTGGCTAATGTGGTACCAATTTTCAAGTCAGGAGACACAGCAGACCCTAAGTGCTATAGACCAGTTTCATTAACGAGTGCTGTATCCAAGGTTTTTGAACACATCCTATTCTCCTCTATTATGGGATATCTGGAAAAGAATGGCATCCTTAGCAACAATCAGCATGGATTTAGGAAAGGGAGGTCATGCGACACCCAAATGGCTTGCTTGATGGATGATATTCAAAGGGCTTTAGACAACAGAAAGCAGGTTGATGTTGTATTCTTAGACTTTGAACTGGCTTTTGTCATGTATCCCTAAACTTGATTTCAAAAATGTCAAGTTTAGGGATACATAGTAAGGTTACTCAGTGGGTAAGGTCATATCTGCTTGATAGACAACAGAGGGTAATGTACAAGGGTAGTGCTTCTGAATGGAAACCAGCCACATCAGGGGTACCTCAGTCAAGTGTTTTGGGTCCTTTGTTGTACATTCTCTATGTGAATGTTATATGGATTTGACATTAGTTCCTTCCTTGAACTATTTGCAGATGACACATGTACTGCCCGGGTGTTAGATGAGGGGTTATCATCCTGTACACAATTACAACAGGATCTCAATAAGATTTACAATTGGTGTGTAAAATGCAAACTGCCATTGAATCTGAAAAAGTGTAGGATTCTTACAATATCTAGATCTAGGGAGTTACTTGACTTTGATTACTATATAGGTGGAGTTAGGGTTGAGAGAGTTGGCACCCATAAGCATCTTGGAATAATTTTAAATAACCAAGGTACCTGGAAGGATCATATAAATAAATTAGTTGGGAGGGCTGGTCAATTCCTCCGTCTGATTAGTAGGGTCCTTCAGGACAGCACAAGGGAGGTGAGGGAAACAGCATATATTTCAATGGTGCGACCAATTATGGAGTATGGTAGTCCAATTTGGTTTCCCTTCAGGCAGGAATTATCTTGGGAGATTGAAAGGATACAGAGGAGGGCAGCAAGAATTGTATTCCACAGGTTTTCTCACAGGGATAGTGTGTCTGACATGATCAGGGAACTAGGTTGGGAAACACTAAGCCAGCGGCGAACATCTCACAGCATAAGTCTGTTTATCAGACTGCTGCTGCTGGGGTG
>JAAFCE010006949.1:1293589-1304102 GCA_013389805.1 Trigoniulus corallinus
CCCCCCCCCCCCCCCCCCCCAGTTACGCCTCTGAGGTGATCAGATACATTGGGGAAGGGGGAGGCCAAAGCAGACGTGGGAGCATGTGGTCTGTAAGGATATGGCATTGTGTGGGGTGGATGGGGGCCTGGTGGGAGATAGATGGGGTAGAGGGCTAGAACCAACAGACCTGACCATGCCATAGGTGGGGATAAGGGTGTGATGATGATGATGATGATCTGTTGTGCTCATGATAAAGACAGCTGGTGTTCAATACAGTGCAACATCATCTTCATCATTATCACACCCTTATCCCGCCTGTGGCAGGGTCGGGTCCGCGGGTCCATTGAATGTGCTCAGGCTTGGAACGCCCCACTCAGGCATCAGGAACCTGCAGGAATATTGACTAGTTGTCTGTGGGGGATGTCAGTGTCATGCATCAAAGTGTCCAGGGTCTACCTCAAAGTGCCCACCATCTAGGTCTGGGATGCAGATGTCCGAATTTGTCTCTTTTCTGCAGAGCACATATGCAACGTGAATCAAGGTGCAGATTATATCAAAAAAGCCTAACCAGGTAAAATGGAAAATGGCTGGGACACTTTGAGGTATGTGTTAAATTACCGAGTCTGGCCCGATTACTAAGTGCCGGGAATTAAGTGTCTGGCCAGACACTTTGACGCCAGGGGGTATCCATAAAGGAAGTCACAGGATTTTTGCCAAAATTTTACTCCCCCTCCCCCTATGTCACATTTTGTCCCACTTGGATGATCCCCCACCTACATTAGGACGTCACATTTTGTCCCACTTGGATGATCCCCCACCTACATTAGGACGTCACATTTTGTATCAAAGCCCCTCCTTTCTGAGTTCAGTAAACAGGTTCAGTTTTTTAATGGCATTATCTTAGATGTCAACCTGACACAAAGGGAAATATTTTTCAACCCAATATTTTACAAAACACTGCACTGAAGGTTAAAATCTATAATAAAAGAAATGTGACGTCCTCTAGTCATAACCTCCCCCAACCCCATGACGTCCTTTATGGACGTCCCCCAGGACACTTTGAGGTATGACACTGGCCTATCCAACTGTTCCAACACTGCATTATAAAACCAAAATATAAATTTTGGCAGGTAAAAAACACTAGAATTATGCAGGTTAGGCCTACTGTATATTCAGCAGTTAAATTCAAAGAACTGAAAGAGAACAATTCATGACTTTTAAATAAAGTTTTATTTCTTTAGGAATGTTGTTAATAAAAGATAAATTGAGCCCAATAATGTTTCATCTACTTTTGCTTTAATTTTTATCAGTTTATTATTATTGGTGTAAAGTAACAGGTCCCCTTGCTATTAAAATAGGTGGCCTTCACTGCATTACTTATGCAGCTCCCTATTTTTTTAAATGGACGCGTCCATTCCCTCCCACCGATGTGTCAACTTATATGGCGACGACTATAGTTTCTCCAACACCTTTAGTTGTGCATTTAATTTTTTTTTTTTTTTTTTTTGTGGAACACGAAGTGGTTTCAAGAAACACGCTTTGAAAACCATTATGCTAAACCACTGAGATAGGACACTCTCGGAGAGGCAGCAGAGGTCCTATTACACTTGCTAGCTAGATGTATACCAAGGGATTCTGAATATTTAAAAATATTTAGGGCACACATTTTGAAATTTTCCCCTCTGATCCACCCTTGGTTCTAGCTTTCCACCCCTGCCTAGCGCCAAACTAGTCCCAAGTTTGTTTTGATTCTCCTCTACCTGATGAAAATGCGTTGCTTTTCGTCTCCATCCGCCATTTTTTTTAAAGCTTTTACTTAGAGTGTATTAGTTTTTACTGAAAAGTAAAAGGTTATTCATACCAGTTTAAGCCTTTACTTTTACTTGTACTTTTTACTTCAAGTAAATGCTTAAACTTATACTTAATACTTTGTAAGACTTTACTTTTTTTATTCATATGGCCCATTATTTAACGAGTGGTATTAGGCTGATATAAATTAGGACATAGGCTTATATATTTAAATTTAATGTATTATTCTTCTAACATCGCTAAAAAGTGAGGGAGAATAGGCTGAGGTGGTATGGACCCATCAGAAGAAGAGGGGAGAGGAGCTCATTAGGTGTGTGTATCCCAGGAATGCAGGTGGTTGGTAGCACCCAGGGTACAGAGAAACTGAAGCTGACATGGGAACAGGTGGTCCATAAGGACATGACAACGTGTGGGGTGGACAGGTTTGTTTGTTGGTGTTTTAGGGCCCTTCAACTGAAAGGTCATTAGAACCCCATTCACAGCATAGTTCTTATGCAAAGACTGCACAGACACTACACTAATGTGACGATTTTTGGGTATGTTTTACTGTATGTATAAAACGAACAACTACAGTACTGTAAAACCTGCCAGTTTGAGCACCTTGATACTATGGCCACCACCTCTCCACATTGAACGTATTTCTATGGAACCAAACATTCCCATAGAGATTACATTATATAATATCACTTACATTAAGCAGCTGTATACTTTGTACATTGACCACTCTTAACCAGGCACAGAACAGCAGTTAACCTCCATAGTTTGAACATAACTGCCTATTTGTATCATGCTAAAAGTGTTAGAATATTTTTCAAATAAACTAGGAACCTATTTAAAATGAATAGTACAGCACTATAATTTGACCCTAAAACAAATAAAACAGTCAAGGATAAACTATTTGCAACAGACATTGGACGATTTGGGCCTTGATTTATCCCTTTGTGAATCCATATAAAGATGAATTGCCATTATTATCAACTATTCGATCACCCATAGAAATAATTTGATCTCAAAACATCATTCAAACACTTTCCCATGGCTAAACGAAAGTACACAGAGTTAAATTTGGAGCAGAAGAAATTTGTAAGTGATGGTATAGACAATGGTGTATCACAAAGAAAGTTAGCAGCTGAATTTTATGTGCAGCCATTGCTCATATAAAAGCATGGATAAATAAGTATGATACTAAATGTAAAAAGACGGCTGAAGAAAAGTGGTACCATATTAATGATGAAGTGAATGCCTCTGTCTTTAGTTTCTTTTTAGACTCATCATCATCATCATCATACCTTTATCCCACCTATGGTGGGGTTGGGTATGTGGGTTCTAGCTCTCCACTCCCATCTATCTCCCACCAGATCCCTGTCCACCCCAACACTGCCATATCCTGATGGACAACCTGCTCCCACATCTGCTTCAGTCCCCCCTGCCCTGGGTACTGCTGACCACCTGCATTCCTGTGAAGGACCTAATGAGGTCCTCTTCCCCCTTCTCATGACTTGTCCATACCACCTCAACCAATTCTCCCACATTTTTTGGTGATGTCCACCACCCCGAGACTACCTCTCATATACTCATTCCTAATTCTATCAGCTCCTGACATGCCCCACATGTACCACAGTATTCAAATCTCAGCTACCTGCGTTTTGTACTTGCAACAGAAAAAGATTGGCAAAGACTTGCAACTGGCTTGTCTAATTGAATACATTCAAAATGCTCTAGATAAGGGTAAGCAGGTTGATGTTATATTCCTGGATTTTGAACAGGCCTTTGTCATGGTACCCAATGACAAGCTTGTTTCAAGAATGTCCAAGTTAGGGATTCATAGTAAGGTTATTCAGTGGGTAAAGGCCTATCTGCAAGGCAGGCAACAGAGAGTACTTTTTGATGGGGTAGCATCAAAATGGACACCTGTTTCATCAGGGGTACCCCAGGGAAGCATATTAGGGCCGTTACTCTATATACTTTATGTTAATGATATAGGGCTTGATATAAAATCCTTTATTGAGTTGTTTGCAGATGACACATGCATGGCAAGGGTGGTGGAAAACGGGTTGTATTCCTGTACAGAACTGCAGCAAGACCTAAACAAGATATGTGATTGGAGTAGAAAGTGGGAGTTGCCATTGAACCTTCACAAATGTATCTTTCTTAGAATAAGCAGGTCCAAAAAGCAGGTTGATTTTTCTTATAGCATAGGTGGTGTAAGGGTTGACACCCACAAGCACCTTGGGGCACCTGGAATTGATTGGGAAGACTGGGCATGCTATCTGGTTGGTTAGCAGGGTGCTGGGGGACAGCACAAAGGAAGTAAAAGAAATACCTTACTTTTCACTGGTATGGCCAATTGTGGAATACTGTAGTCCAATTTGGTTTATGTTTAGGCAAGACCTATCTTGGGAAATTGAAATGGTCCAAAGGAGGTCAGCAAGAGTTGTGCTAAGTCGGTTCCTCACAGATTGAGTTAGAATTAGGGTGGGACTCACTCTATCAGAGGCGAGCATCTGATAGCATTAAGCTGTTTAGCAGACTGTTGAAAATAGGTTATGAGGGTCCTTTAGATTGCAGGTTTTCATTTGCAGACTATAGGGGGAGAAATGTTCATCTGTTCAAACTGAAGGAGATCAGGGCCTGAACAGACTCGTATTACTGGTCCTTTTTTCCAAGGGATGGTCATAACCCCCGAGGGCGACTTGTGGAACAGTGGGTGTCACACAATGGCCTCATTGTTGTAAACACAGGCACCCCCACACATGACATGCTACTGGTGGTCTTTCATGTATAGACCTATCCTTTGCCCTCCGTATCTACTTTCACCCACTGTGTGATTTTGATGGGGTTGAAGACCTAGTGAGTCACTTCACAGAGGTGGTGGTCGGGGCAGCGTTGGCATCCATCACCAAGAGCTCGTGCAACCCACCACGAGCATGGGTGCCATGGTGGATGGAGGACTGTCGGAGTGCAATTCGGGCTTGCAAGCGAGCATTGTGCATTTTCCAGTCTTGTCCTACCATCACCAATCGTGTTGGCTATCTTCGAGCCCAGGCATATGCATGGCAGGTAATCAAGAAGGCCAAACGCTCCTCATGGAGTGAGTACGTCTCCTCACTTACCTGTCACACGCCCTCCAAGAAAGTATGGGAAAAGCTGAGGCAGATCCAAGGGAGATATTTACCATCATGTGGCCCGGGTCTCCTTGTACAAGGGAGACATCTTATTCTGCCATGTGAGGTGGCTGAGGAACTGGCAAGGACGTTTGCAGCCGTCTCCAGTTCCTGGCACTACACAGCAACAATTCTTGAAAAGAAGCAGGCTGCAGAACGCCATCCAATGAACTTCACTGGGTGTTGCTGAGGGGTATAACAATCCATTTACCCTTTGAGAGCTGTGGGCAGCTCTAGCATCCACTATCAAATGCTATGACACCTACCAGCGAAAGGCGTTAGATACCTATTGGAGGTATTCAATTACATTTGGCAGCAGCATGAAGTCCCTGCAGGCTGGTGAGAGGCTACTGTAATCCCACTTCAAAATCCTGGGAAGGATAGCAGTCTTCCAATAAATTATAGACCCATTTCATTGACAAGCTGTCTTTGCAAAACCATGGAACGAATGATTAATTGGCGCCTGGTGTGGTATCTGGAACGGCACCACCTTCTTCCCGATGCCCAATGTGGCTTCCGTGCCGGCAGGTCTTCGATTGATCATCTGATCTCACTGGAGACTGCAGTAAGTGAGGCCTTTCTCCACAGACAGCACCTGGTGGCTGTCTTTGATGTGGAGAAGGCATATGATACCATGGCGCCATGGCATACTGGAGACCTTGCACCAGTGGGGGCTCAGGGGTAATCTGCCCCTCTTCCTCCATAGCTTTTTGTCCGACTGGACCTTCACAGTTCATGTGGGTAACACCTACTCCACGGCCTTCCTGCAGGAGAATGGTGTCCCACAGGGGAGCCTCTTGAGTGAGACGCTCTTTGCTGTTGCAATGAATGGTATACCATACTCTGTTCACACCCCGATACAGTCGTCCCTAGGTGTGGACGACTTTCCTATCAGGTACCGGGCTGCCACGTTGCACAGCATTAAGCATCAGCTGCAACTGGCACTCAATAGTGCCAATGATTTTGCCACCTCGCATGGCTATAAGTTCTCCCCTGACAAAACAATGGTCATGCACTTCTGTCTTAAGCGAGGGCTCCACCCTGAGCCTCAACTTACCCTGAATGACCGCCTCCTCCCAGTTGTAGAGGCGGCCTGGTTTCTTGGTCTCTGTTTCGAAAGCCATCTGACATGGGTCCTGCACTTGAAGGAGCTAAAGACTAAGTGCCTTCGTTCCCTTAATATTCTGCAGTGCCTGCAGGGAACTGGTTTTGGGGCAGATCGAACAGTGATGCTTCGGCTTTATAGATCACTCATGCAATCCCGTCTTGATTATGGCTGTGGCGCATATGGCCTGGCCGATCTGTCTACTCACCGGATGCTGGACAGTGTGTATGACACTGGTATCCAGTTATCCATTGGGGCCTCTGAACGAGTCCAGTGCTCAGCCTCTATGCTGAGACTGGTGAGCCTCCACTGACTGTGTGGTGACAGTATTTGGCAGCTGCATACGTTTTGTGGCTGAAGGGTCAGCCACAGCACCCTACACACCCAGCCATTTTTAATCGAAATCTGCAATGGCCATTCGAACGCCACCCAGGGGTTCTCCCTCCGTTTGGTGTGCAGTGGATGGATGGTCTTGCTGGCCTGGGTGTGACTCTACCTAGGGTGCAGCTTGTACTGCCGGCCTCTGTGCCGCCCTGGACAGTGCCAGAGCCAAGCTTTAATTTTGGCTTGCAGCCTTCCCCAAACCAGTACCGATAGGTCAGTGTACCAACAAGAGTTTGGACGCCTCTCTCTGACCTATCACGGCCATGTTTTTCTTTACACGGATGGGTCGAAGGATGGCACCTCGGTGGGATGGTCAGTCTTTACAACTGGTCATCTCATAGGGGGCCAACTTCCTGGCATCGCCAGTGTCTTAACTACAGAGCTCACAGCTCTCCACAAGGCACTGGTACTCATTCAATCATTGAAAGACAGACACTTCATTGTTGCAACTTACTCCCTATCCTCCCTTCAGCTGTTGCACACTCTTTATGGCAGACATGCCATCATTCAGGGTGTGCACAGATTGCTGCTCTTGATTCATAAGCAGGGCAAGACAGTGTTGTTGATGTGGGAGCCTCTCACAGTGGCACACATCTTTAGTCACTGTGAGAGATGCCATGAACTTAGATGCAGACTGGGAGTCAGTACAGAGCTCTCCACCTCACTTGGGGATAACCCCCAGAGGATTGAGAGCTCACTTGTATTTGTTAAGGAGGCTGGCCTCTTTCACAAAATTTGATTATACCCACTTTCTTTTCAGCCCACTTTGGCTTTATTCCTGTATTGTTTTGGCTTTTGCCTTTTTATTCCTGTGTCTGTTTTGGGTTTTGCCACTTTTATTGTTATGTCTGTTTTGGCTTTTGCCACTTTTATTGTTGTCTGTTTTGGCTTTTGCCACTTTTATTGTTATGTCTGTTCTGGCTTTTATTTTTATGTCTGTTTTGGCTTTTGCCTGTAATTATTCTTCTATATTTATTTGGCTATTGCCTTGTGATTGTTATTACTTTTAGTGGCTTTTTGCCCATTTACACCCCCAACATGTTGATTTGTCTTTCTGGGCTTTAATGACCTTTGTAGTCAATGGGCCCTAAAACACAAACAAACAACGTTTTAGAAATGGTCCTGGGGCCTTCACTTTCAATGATTTTTGGAGATGCAAACATGCACAAAGTACAATTCCTGCAGGGCAATGCCCCTTGTCACAAATCTTTGCAGAAAAAGAAATGGTTTCAAGAAAATCACATAGACCTTATGGAATGGCCAACACAATCCCAAGATCTGAACCCCATATGGCATTTCTGGTTTATTCTAAAGCATAAAGTCCAGGGGCATTCAATTTCCTCTAAAGAAAACCTTAAGCAAGTAATTCCTCAGGAATGGAATGCCATTAGACCTGTAGACTGTCATAGATTAGTAAGCACCATGCCATGATTAAAGCAAGAATTGTTGCTGTGATTAAAGAAAGGGTTGGGCATGCCAAATGTCGATTATTTTTTTCTGGTGTATTGTTGATCTATTATACTTGAATTCCTCTTGAACAAGATTAAAATAAAATATCAAGAGTTTTAGAGGGTGCTCAATACTTTTGGCCAAGACTGTAGCATAGCTGGTCTAACCACTGCCCTATAAAACTACCCTTTCAATTTCTTTGGGAACCCCCTATCACAGAGGACTCCCGTTGCCTGTCTCCACTTCACCCATCATTGCTGAACTTGAGTGATTAGACGAGAACTGGTGTGTGGAACGCAACAAATCGCACCCCAATGAGAACTGGTGTCCAACGCAATACAGCCTGAAGAACACTCCTTCCACATGATAGGAGTGCATCCAAAAAACAGGGATGCTTTCAGGTTTCTCTGGTTACATAATGCTTTCAATAAAAATGAATGTCTTAAAATTTACAGAATGACTGAGTTAAAATTTACTTAAAATTTACAGAATGAGTTCTGTTTGGAGCAACCTGCAGTCCCTTTATTTTGGCAGCCATTATCCTTCATCACCTCCAGAAATATATGAAGGAGTTTCCCAAGACCTGTGAGTTCCTGCAGAATATTTATGTGGATGATGTTGTGTTGAGTGTCCCCTCCAGTAAGGAAGCTATACAGTTTTACAAAGAAGCTAATGAGATCATGAGCCTAGCCTGTATGTCATTAGAAAAATGGCATTCAAACAGTCCTGAGGTACAGGCGCAGTTTGGAATTCTTCAAAGTGAGGTCATGACCAAGGTGTTAGGTTTAGTATGGGACACAAAACAGGATGTGTTGAAGATCAACCCGGTGGACCTTTCTCTACCCAACAAGGTACACCTGAACACGAAAAGAGGTGTCCTAACAATACTGTCCCGTATATTTGACCCAATAGGTATGATATCCCCATTCACCATATTGGCAAAATTAATCCTCCAAGAGCTATGGGTCAAAGGAGTTAGTTGGGATGAGGATCTACCTACAAACATTAAACAGAAATGGACAACATGGGTGGACCAGCTAACACATCTAGGCTCAGTGTCTATTGATAGGTGTTTTAAGAGTAGTTTCATGAGTAGTGCACTACAGCTTCATGTGTTTTGTGATGCCAGTGAAAGGGCTTATGGAGCTGTAGCCTATGCAAAGAGCATCCAAGGGCTTGAAGTCAAGGTTTCTCTGGTAATGGCAAAGAGCAGGGTAGCTCCTATAAAAGGGTTAAGCCTCCCATGGCTAGAACTAATGGGAGCATTACTAGGAGCAAGGTTAGTTGACCACCTTAAACCCATTCCGCCCAATACCACATCATTTCATCTTTGGACAGACAGTACAATTACCTTGGGATGGATAAGGGAGCATCCCCACAGATGGAAACCATTTATAGCCAACAGGGTGAGAGAGATTCAGAGCAAGTCAGATCCAAGCCAATGGAATCATTGCCCAGGAAACTCCAACCCAGCTGACAGACTAACTCGGGGACAAACCCTGCCATCTCTGGGGGAGGATACTAGCTGGTGGATGGGACCCCCTTGGTTAAAGGAAGAAACTGAGCAAAGGGCAGAAATACCTACAGACTATCATGATGAAGAGGAGCTAGCCATGGTGGTAGAAGTTGCTGATAAGCCCCTTGTGTCATTGTCTTTGGATTTCCAAAGTTTCAGTTCCTTCAGGAGACTGTTAGGTGTTTTCAGTTATGTGCTTCGATTTCTTAGCAAAAACAAGCCCTTTAGGGGAACACCATTAACCCCAGCAGAACTCCAATTCACAGAATATAAATTGATCCACCTAGTACAGGAGAGCTTCTTTTCAGTGGAGCTAAAAGCAATAAGGGATGGAAAAGGGATACCTCAAACGTCTCCCTTGTGTGCCATCAATCCCTTTCTAGATCAAAGGGGTTTGTTAAGACTAGGTGGTCGCTTGCAGAAATCTACTTACAGAACAGAGGAAAAACATCCTTATGTACTTCCTTCAGATCACCACTTCACTAAATTGATCATAGAAGCAGCCCATCGAAGAGTCTTCCACAATGGTGTGGTGGACACTATTACAGAAGTGAGGCAGAAGTACTGGGTTCCAAAAATGCGGCAGACAGTACGCAAGGTGCTGTACAGTTGTGTAACCTGTCTACGATTTTTGAGTCAACCACTTCAACAAGATAGAGCACCTTTACCCCGAGACAGAGTCACACAACAAGAACCCTTTACAACAGTAGGTACAGATTTTGCAGGGCCCTTGATCTTAGACAGTGGAAAAAAGGTATACATAGCACTATTTACCTGTGCGACTATTAGAGCTATACATCTGGAGTTAGTTTCAGACCTCACTGTGGAGTCCTTTCTCATGAGCTTGAGAAGATTTGTGGCCAGGAGAGGAATGCCAAGTGTCATATATTCAGATAATGCCAAAACCTATAAGAGAGCAGACCTAGAAATTTCAAAGTTACTAAGCTACTTCCAGGACAACACTGTCTCAGCCTGGATGGCAAAACAGAACTTTCAGTGGAAACACATTTTGCCACTTGCACCCTGGTGGGGAGGCTTTTGGGAGAGAATGGTCAGGTGCACAAAAACATGTCTTAGGAAAGTCCTAGGTCGGGCAGCTCTAAA
>JAAFCE010006949.1:1317966-1337313 GCA_013389805.1 Trigoniulus corallinus
TAAGAGGAGCAATGGAAAAGGGAGGGCTAAAGATTAACATGAAGAAGACAGAGTATTTAGCTTTCCACTGGGGTGGTCAGGAAAGAAATGGGGACATATGCTCAAGGGGCGAGCTAGTGAAAAAGGTGCAAGAGGTAAAGTACTTAGGATCGACATTTCAGAGGAATGGGGAGATAGACCTGGATGTGACTCGTAGAATCAATGGGGGGTGGTTGAAATGGAAACAGGCAAGTGGAGTCCTGTGTGATAGGAGGGTCCCAATCAAGCTAAAAGGGAAGTTTTACAGGACTGTGGTTAGACCAGCTATGCAATATGGGTCAGAGTGCTGGGCAGTGAAGAAAAGCCATGTAAATCGCGTGCAAGTGGCCGAGATGCGAATGCTGCGGTACTCGAGTGGCGTGTCGAGAGCAGATAGAATTAGGAATGAGTATGTTAGAGGTAGCCTGGGGGTGGTTGACATTGCTGAAAAGATGAGGGAGAATAGGCTGAGGTGGTATGGACACGTCATGAGAGGTGGTAAGGAGGAGCTCGTTAAGTTCATCCCAGGACTGCAGGTGGTAGGCAGCATCTGGGGCAGGGGGAGGCCAAAGCAGACATGAGATCAAGTTGTCCGGAGGGACATGGCAGTGTGTGGGGTGAACAGAGACCTGGTGGGAAACAGACGGGAGTGGAGGGCTAGAACTCGCAGACCTGACCCCGTCTCAGGCGGGATAAGGGTATGATGATGATGATGTAGGAGCTTGCCCCCTTATTTGGTTTTTCACGGCTTTTCAGCTACAAGGTCATTAGATTCCCACCCAATCTGTATTCTAATGCAGAGACTACACCAGGGGTAGCCAACATGAGGGCTGCGGCCCGCATGTGGCCCGCCGGGTGTCATGCTATGGCCGGTGGAGCTAGGTCAGGTGAAGATAAAATCATTTTACATATCACCAAAACAGCATTACATCAGGAGTCAGCATCAACCAGGCAAGCGTTTGACCACCACCTCACATACTAGGAAGTGACAATGTGGTCAAAGCTGCAGCATGCTTGTTTACTTGAATTCAACAAAAAAAATTAGGTTCCTGGGCTGGCAGGAAATATTATTTCTTAAATTTGGCCTGCCTGCTGAAAAGGCTGGCCACCCCTGCTCTGTTTATGGGCCTTGGATAACTAGCATTGCTTGACTTCCATGATCAGATGAGCCAATGCATTAAGCTGCTCCTTGTGGAATGCCCCAGGTGAACAGTAGGCGTTGCAACATTAGTCGGCAACTGGCTGTAGAAATTCACTACCCAGTATATCGCCCTTGTGTCCATTCAGAAGGACAAGTTGGGTACCCGACCCTGCCATAGGCGGGAAAAGGGTTAGGAGTTGCTCATTAGGATTTATATGTGATCAAGTTTGAACTCTCCGACAAAGAAATCATCACCAGCCCCTTATCCCACCAGTGGCAGGTCCTAGCCCTCCACTCTTGTCTATCTCCCACCAGGCCTCCAACCACCCCACACACTACCATATCCTTACATACAATCTGCTCCCACATCTGTTGTGGTCTTCCCCTGCTCTGGATGCTTCCCACCACTTGTGTCCCTGTAACGGACCTAACGAGTTCCTCCTCACCTCTTCCTATTACATGTCCATACCAACTCAATCTACTCTCCCACAGTTTTTCTCCAATGTCCCCTACTTCCAGGCTATTCACTGAAAAAGAAGTTTCTTAAAACAAATGACAATGGTCAAATGACTATAACAATAGACGATACCCCTTGTTAGTTTGCTGTCAATGTCACACCATCACTTTCCCTATCCCTCTTGAATCAGAAAGTTATATCCCCCATTTTAAATAAAATCAACCAACCTGGAATGCCTTCCTAGGTTGGATTGACTGTACAGAGCACCCATACAGAATGATCCTTCTAGGTTGGCAACTGATCATCGTCTGCATCAAATTAAAACATCAGGCATCCTGTGTTGGACCCATCCTGTTACCAAAAGAATCAATGGGGGATGGTTGAAGTGGAGTCCTTTGTGATAGCAGGGTCCCAATCAAGTTAAAAGGGAAGTTCTGCAGGGCAGTGGTTAGGGCAGCTATGCTACATGGATCAGAGTGCTGGGCAGTGAGGAAGAGCCACGTCAACAGAATGCAAGTAGATGAGATGCGAATGCTGAGGTACATGAGTGAGATGTCGAGAGCTGATAGAATTAGGAATGCGTATATTAGAGGTAGTCTGGGAGTGGTGGACATCGCCAAAAAAATGAGGGACAAGAGGTTGAGGTGGCATGGATACGTAATGAGAAGAGGAGAGGAGAAGCTCGTTAGGTCCATTTCAGGAATGCATGTGGTTGGAATCACCCAGGGCAGGAGAAGACCAAAGCAGACGTGGGAACAGGTTGTTCATAACGATATGGTAGTGTGTGAAGTGGAGGGCTAGAACCCGCAGACCCGACTCTGCCACAGGCGGGAAAAGGGTATGATGATGATGCATCCTGTGCTGGATGGACATATTCAGGCAAAACTTACAGTAGGCACAAAGTCACAAGTTTTGTTCTTTGCTCTTCAGGAAAACAGTCTCACCACCCCTACTTGGGGGCACTCACCAAAAACCCCCGTCCCGCTTTGTCCTCTGAAAAATCTGGTCACTTTATGTTAATGATATAGGGCTTGAAGCAAGACCTAAACAAGATATATGACTGAAGTAGAAAGTGGGAGTTGCCATTGAACCTGCACAAATGTAGCGTTCTTACAATAAACAGGTCTAACAAGCAGGTTGATTTTTCTTATAGCACAGGTGGTGTGAGAGTTAAACTAACGTTGGTACTAACGTGGACTTGCACTGCTTAACTTCAATGATCTCAATTATCTTGAGAAATTGAAATGGCGCAAAGGAGGACAGCAAGAGTTGTGCTAAGTCGGTTCTCTCATAGATTAAGTGTGTCAGACATAATCAGAGAATTAGGGTGGGACTCACTATGTCAGAGGCGGGCATCTGACAGCATTAAGTTGTTTATCAGACTGCTGAAAATAGGTTATGAGGGTCCTCTAGATAGCAAGTTATTCTTTGCAGAATATAGGGGGAGAAATGATCATTTGTTCAAATTGAAGGAGATCAGGGCCCGAACAGACTCATATTACTGGTCCTTTTTTTCCAAGGGTCATTTGGCAATGGAATGCTCTTGATGAGGATAAGGTGAAGAACTTTCTGGAAGAAGGTTGCCATTATAGTGGGCAGGCTATGTATGGCAGAATAGATGCTATGCTTCAGGTTCCTTGGGGTTTTTGAATGAGTGAATTGTTAGGAATGAGAGATATTCTCTCCACTGTCAATTTGGTCTATCATGGCTGCTTGCAGTGTATTCCACTAGATCGAGAAGACATGGATGACAGAGGAGAGAGAGAGAGAGAATCCCTGAGGGCTCCTTCTTTCCAATGAAAAATTAGTCTTGGCTCCATGTAGTTTGTATGACGTCATCTCTATATACGTGGAAAGTGTAGATCGAGATGAGAAGTGAAAGAATCCCAATGATGAAAAAGTATTCCAACAACGAAAAACAGGCCAAGGACAAATAAACAGTGGCAGCTCGTCCATAGGGGCTGCGGGGCTGCAGCCCCTACACTATAATTTTTACAGAACTCTCTAGTTGTATGGAAATAATACAGTGCTGCCAAATGCAATGGGCAAGAGTTATTGCAGCCCTGAGACAGTGAATGAAAAAAAAATTGAAACGTCATAACATTTCCATTCATGTCTCTTCCATTCACATGATGTTTTCATCGCTACTTGGGCTGCAATAGTTCCTGCCCGGCCCACTATGCTAAAGCTGGCAGCACCGTCTATGCACATACAAACCAAGAAATGAAAATGTCATTGTTTATGCATTGTATTTATTGGCTCTTGGGCTGCAATAGTTCCAGCCCAATCCGTCTTTTTGTCGTGGGGGCAGATCCGTCAATTTGCATACAAGTGAAGTTGAACTTAAGGATGGATTGGAATTATTTTTAAATGAATACAGTGGTACCCTGCTTAACGAACGTAATTCGTTCCAGCTATACATTCGTTATGAGGGGTGTTCGTTGTGCGGAACACAATTTCCCATAGATCTCTACGTTATATTGTGTAATTCGTTCCGGGTTGCCACGAAAAATTGTGAAAATTTTTAAGAAGTTAAAAACAAAGTGCAGTGCTGATTGTTAATGGGCAAAAACACTCTAGGACCCATTTTTGGGGGGTTCATACTTCACAAAAACTAGGAATTGCCCTGCAATGAGAAGGCAGTCAATTACTTGCAGTGTGCAGTTGAACGGTGCTCATCAGCAAATGCCATGCATTGAGGGGTCCATTCTCCTACTCCCGTCAGTAGCTCGTCCATAACCAGAATAAAAAGGTATGGATTTGAGTGCTGAACCTTGGTGTACCCCAAACTTCACTGGGGAGCCCCCAGTATTTTCCCCAAGGTGTCCTTCCCCTGACTGTGGAATGGAACCATCATACGAGTACATATCCTAAACTATTCGAATAAACCCTTTTTCTACCCCCTTTTGCATAATACCTGTTGTGGAACACTGGTAAGCATTCTCCAAGTCGATAATAATGGTATGGAGATCCTTCTTAGCTGCTCTATACTTTTCTATCATCTGCCTCAGAATGAAGATTTCCTCAGATTTCCACGGGCACTAGTTCTATCCTGGAGGCGACATTCTATTACATTACATTGGTATAACTCATTGGATTAATACCTCTATAGTTACTACAATCTTGGACATCCTATACCAGTGTGGCGAACCGTTTTTGAAGACGGGTCACAATAACACAAAAGAAAACTAAGAATTTGTCCACAGGTCAGATGTAAGCACTATTCAATTTTATGAATAAAAATAAGTTATTATTAATAGTGAATAAAGTTTATTAAAGGAGTGACTAGAGAACATCATCCAACTTTTATTACACCTTTAACATCATCTCATTAACACTCGGGCCACATAAAATTGCGCGGTGGGTCGCAGGTTCGCCATCACTGTCCTATACAGTTCCTAGTTCACTTTGTATATTGAACAAACGTTCGTTATGTGAAACAAGTTCGTTATGCGATACTCCCGCGCTTTTTTGACGGTGTTCGTTATAGGGAACATTCGTTATACGAGGCGTTCGTTAAGCGGGGTACCACTGTATACTGTATTCGCAAATACAAAGCCCTTAATTGTATTAACGATTCTGACAAAGAGAAACTATCATATTTTTTGCAAGATGTAAAAAGGGTTATACATTAGTACCACATCCCACTTTATTCATGCAGCCCCACCATTGTTAATTCTCACGAGCTGCCACTGCAAATAAGCACAAAGGTTGCAGTATTAGACCTGTAGCCGGCTGTTTAAAAATACTACCCAACAGATTGCCCATGCGTCCCAGTGGCAAAAATTGCCCTGTTAGAACCGAGAACACACAAACAATCTGTTGAACGGTATTTTGAAATAATCGGCCACTGACCTCATGCTGCTTATTTAATGGCCTACTATCTTCGTTGGGACACTTCTTTTTTTACCGACTCCAGGAGAAGTTCTTCTACACCTGGAAAGCTTTTGCCAGCCTACACCTAGTTTGTTGAATTCCGTCTGCTACGCGCTCTTTTCCATGTAGTGGTGACATTGTAAACACCACACGAGGCTGAAGCTTTAATTCCCATCCAACGGACTGGGCTTCCACTTGCTAGAAAAAAGCCATCTGCCTTCACAAGGATCGATCCTGCAACCACAAACTTATGGATTGAAGTAACATATTGTGAGCATCTCTGACCTGGTCTGGATAATCCATCGGAGTTTCCTTTTGGCTTTCGAAGCTCTTTAGTTGTAGCTGCTCTTTTGGGCTTGTATGGTTTTGCTGAAAGTAAAAGAATGGTTATCTTAAAAGAACGCACAGTACTGGTAATTTAACTGGTAATTCCAATAACTAGGAAAGTGGTAATTTAGAGAAGTGCGTTAACGTTAACCCTTTCGGGGCATCTTCATTTCTAACTGCGATAAAAAATTTTCATAATGAGGTTTTATTAGTTATGTAATAAATTTAAATATTCTAAAAGGAATTTAAAAAAATACCGTTTATTCACTGAAATACAAAAGTGTACACAAATGTGTACCAATGCCCTTAAAATGCCTATTCAAGACTGTGAAACGAAAAAAAAGCAATTTTTGGACATTGTCATACAATGATGAACCTGATTCTGGGGTTGGGAAAAATCCTTGCACCAATTCACGGGATTGTACTATGAGTGATGGGGATCTACAGATGGAGCAATGTGAGCACAATGTTAAGGTAAGAGACAGGGGTGTAAAATTTCTTCAGAACCAAATACCTGTTAAATCAGTGATCATAATTGGGGACACAGATTTATGGGGTATAGATAGATGGGCACTGCCAGATGGCCTGGATAGAGGCTGTGTTAATGTTGCTTCTCTTCCAGATGCCAGACTGGTGGACATAAAGGACAGGATTTCAAGTATTATGAAAGGTGAAAGGGAGGAATGCCTGGTTAATCAGATGGGGTTAAATTATATAACTCACAATAAACCTGCAGCAAAAGTTCTGGAAGGAATTGTGGAAATTGCCAAGGAAGTTAGAAGTATCAGACAAAAGGCAAAGGTAATGCTCTGCCCAATCATTGAAAGAAAGGACAGAGGTGGAGTAGCCACAGCTAAGGCCCAATGGGTAAATGACAGGATGTTTCTTGAAGGACAATTGATTGGAGTGAAGCTCCTCGAATATAGGGCATGCCTCACAGATCTTCACAACAGGTTTACAAGGGATAGATTGCATTTCGATAAGAGGGCTGCCACTAGGGCTGGGAGAAAAATTAAGGAGTTTATAGTTGATTTTATAGGGAAGAGAGAGGGTCATGGTGCTCCAGGTTAAGTCACAACATACATAGCAAGGGACTGTTAGACAGCAATAATGCAGGGATGGGCAGGAGATTAGCAGTAACTGATCAATTGACTTTGCTTGTTATCAATTGTAGAAGCATAGTCAATAAAGTGGCCGAGTTTAATGCCCTTGCTGCTACATGGGATGCTGATATTGTTATTGGCACTGAATCATGGTTAAAGGAAGATATACAATCAAATGAGATTTTTCTCATAGGTACACAGTGTATAGAAGAGACAGGGAAGCAGGTAGAGGGGGTGGGGTGTTTGTAGCTATAGACAAATCATTGAAAAGTACTAGGGAAACAGGGTTTGAGGGGAACTGTGAGATGCTGTGTTGTAGTGTTTCTGGGTCAGCAGGGAGGGGGGACTTATGTCATTGCCTTCTCTGGACAGACTCATATTACTGGTCATTTTTTCCAAGGGTCATTTGGCAATGGAATGCTCTTGATGAGGATAAGGTGAAAAACTTTCTCGAAGAAGGTGCCATTATAGTGGGCAGGCGATGTATGGCAGAATAGATGCTATGCTTCAGGTTCCTTGGGGTTTTAGAATGAGTTAATTTTTAGGAATGAGAGATATTCTCTCCACTGCCAATTTGGCCTATCACGCCTGCTTGCAGTGTATTCAACTAGAACTAGATCAAGAATATTTTTTTGAAATCCAAAATCCGGATTGCTATATGATACAAACTCATTAGCATATTTAGAAGATTGTAGGGACAAGATCCCTCACACACCTCTGTCAAAGTCATCAGGATGGTGTTGATGGTCCAAAGTCCATGTGTTAACTTTTAACCTCTTCATCTTTTGTTTCAGTTTCCTTTTGGTAACAATAGGCCCTGCATGTGTGACTTTAAGACATTTGGTAGGTAAATCCTGCATGGTGCATTGGCAGTGATTCATGGGTATCCTTTGATCACAGGAACCCAACCATGGTCAAGGACCTCAGGATTGGAAGTTATAAAAGGGCACGTTTTTTTTTTGGGGGGGGGGGGGGCAGAGAGAACAGTCTAAATGCAGCCTACAGGAGTCTACATTGAGTCACTATGTCAGTCATTCTACAGTCTAGTGTCGAGGTTTTGCCAGTCTCAGGCTTGGCTGCTCTCGTATTGAATTTATTCAGAAAAACATAATAATTATAAAAGCATGACTGAATTAAACATATTTAGTTAATAACTGCTCACTCGGCTGTGTGAGCCGAGACTCACTCTCGGTTCGTTTACTGAAAAACACTATGCTAACTCGCTCGTTTGCTACACCAAGAGCGAGCGCGCTCGAATGTGTCTGCTTTTTTGAGACTCGTTGCACAACTCTACTGCCCACTCAAGTCCTGCCGTTTCTTCATTTGGGACAGGACATCCAAGACATGCTTTCTTGTTGACACTGGAGTCAACCTGTGTGTTCTCTTGGACTTTCCTCAAGGACCCCCACCAGCAATTGCATTGTGTTGGCTGCAGCAAATAGCACACCCATAGCCACCTACAGAATGGTGACCATGACTTTAAATTTGGGACTTTGATAGGACTTTACCTGGAGATTCATCATTGCTGATGACTCAAAGCCGATCTTAGGAGCTAACTTCCTCTCATACTATGGTCTCTTACCAGACCTGAAAAACAGCCAGCTCGTGGACTCAACCACTCAGATGACCCAGCAATAACAGCTGGCTGAGTGTCAGGAGCTCAGTGACAGGAGCATCAGTGGATAATCACCATTCCACACTATCACTCACCCAAAAGGTGTGCAACTCCCAGTGCAGCACAACACAAAGCACCACATCATCATGAAGCCAGGACCACCAGTGTCACAGAAGTCATGGCAACCACCAGTGTCACAGACGTCCAGGACCTCATGATTGGAAGTTATAAAAGGGCATGTTTTGGAGGTCAGATCAAACAGTCTAAACACAGCCTACAGGAGCCTACATTGAGTCACTCTACAGACTAGTGTCCAAGTTTTGCCATTTCTTGTAAAGGTCTCAAACCACTAATTTATTTTACCAATTAAATCTGTCTCAAATGTGCCTTGTTATTTCTTAGTACCTGAAAACCCATCATCCTTGCCTGCAAAGGCAAAAAAAACCTAAAAACCTAAATAAATACCTACAACAAAAATAAAAAAATACAGTAGAACCTCCAAAGTTGACCACCCCTATATGTTGACCACCTCCCTAAGTTGACCAAATTTTCACAGACTGGATGTGCACCACATTAATTAATGGATGACCAACATCCCCATGTTGACCACATCTGTAAGTTGTATGTTGACCACTATGACTGTGACACATGATATTGATTTAACCTCTGTAAGTTGACCCCTTGTCTCCCTTGTGCCTGACAAGAGCCTTGTCAAGGGTGACAAATACAAGATTGAAAGAGTATCCAAGGAACATTTCACTGGATTGCATGGCACTAGCTCTTCTTGGGGAAAGCTAAAGAAATTAGTGGTTGGTAAGTCAGAAAATTCATGTGCATTAAAGAAATTGAAGACCACCCTGTAACATGGAGATCAAACAAATGTGCATGGATGACTGCTGCCCTGTTGAACTGCAAGTCAGTCACTTGACAAATTTGACACTTAACTTTCTTCTTCCTAATGCAACCTCAAGGATCCAACCTCTTGACCAAGGTGTTATCAAATCATTCAAAGTGTTTTACTAAGCCCAGCTCCTGGAGTGGATTATTGTTAAAGCACATGTCACCAGCCTGTGGAAGCAGCTTCATTTGCTGCATCCATTAATGCTCTGGGTGCTGTCCTTTGGATAATTCTGCTTGGAAAAAATTTAACCAGAAACAATGTTGACATGTTTTAGGAAAGTTGGATTTATCGCAAACCAATAGACAACATTTTGGCCTCATCATACAGCCCATCTTCCATGGCAGAATTTTAAGGAGTAGCCTTTGAAAGTATTGTTGAAATGGGCAATGCAACTCCTAACCCTTTTCCTACCTAAGGCAGGGTCGGGTACCCATTTGTCCCTCTGAATGGACACCGGGTGATATATTGGTCATAGTTTTTTTTTCTGCAGCCGGTTGCCGGCCAAAGCTGCACCCCTACGCTTATTTATCATCGGTCTAGTGTTCGTTGGGGAATGCTACCGACGCCAGGGGGCGAGCTCCTACACCTGGAAATTTTACCTCATCTACCTGTTGCGTAGTAGAGAGGGTTCTTTACGTGCAAGTGCCATTGTACACCCACACGGGACCTCGGTTTTACTTCTCATCTGAAAGAAGGCACACTCGCAGCTTCTCTCTCACCCGAAAGAGGCCAACCCACCAAGGTCCAGTATCAAACCTAGAACTAATGGCGTAGTTGCCGAGTGTGCTAACCACTATGCCACCATGGCGGGTTGAAATGGGCAATGAAGTGTAAACCTCTAATGAATCTTATGCTGCTAACTGCTGTGGGGGGGGGGGGGGCATAACCCCCCAACTACCAGATCAATGGCATTAGGGCATCTATTCCAATCCACTAGCAGTAATAGTGTTGATTATGTAGCATTTCATACAGTTGTATCCAATAAAAGCAATAATACCCATGTATCAGTACAGTACACCTAGTTCTCCATAAGTTGACCACCTCCCTATGTTGACCACTTTTCTTCTGCCCTTGGGTGGTCCACTTACAGAGGTTCTACTGTACTAAAAAAAATAAAGGGAAATGTACACATTTGTGTCCAATGAGAATTTTACATATTTCTAAGTTAATATGTCAAATATCCTACCTGGGGAGGTCTCAAAATAATCTCAAGGTTTTAAACAACGATGTATATTTTTTTAAAGATAAAAGCTATTTTTTACTAAGAGATGGAGATTCACAAAAAAATCAAATCAGTGGTGTACTGAGGTCCATCCTTTTCCTACAACACTAATTGAAATTTAGTTTCAACGAATGCTAATTTTGTATGGGACACAGTCCAGCTAGTGAATTTGCATAAACTGGTTTGGTTTGTTGGTGTTTTAGGGCCCTTCCACTGCAAGGTCATTGGAGCCCTGTCCATGGCATAGTTCTAATGTTGCACAGACTAGAGACTGCACAGCCACTACATTAATGGGACTATCTTTGGGTATTAGCACACTGTCAAAAGCCTTCTCCAAGTCAATGAAGAATGCTTATGAGTGTTCTATGATAGGTAGTTTGGGGTTATTACAAAATCGAGTTAGAAGAAGGGTTTATTCAAATAGTTCATGGTATGTATGATGGTTCCATAGGCAGCATAAGGACACCTTGGGAAAATATTGGGGGCTTCCCAGTGAAGGTGGGGGTCCACCATGGTTAAGCATTGTACCTGCTCAATCTGGTTATGAACGACATGCTGATGGGAATAGGGTAATAGGCCCTCAGTCCACGGCATTTGCTGGTGACATTGCAAAACTTAGTGTTTCCAAGGAACAAGTAGAGAAATGGCTAAACGATATTTGAGGAGTGATAGAAATCGGAGGGCTAATGATAAACATGAAGATGACAGAGTATTTAGCTTTCAATTGGGAAGGACAGGAAAGTAGTGGTGACCTTATCACTAGGGGCCAACTGGTAAAAAAAGGTGCAAGAGGTAAAGTACTTAGGATTAATGTTCCAAAACAATAGGGAGATAGTGTGATATGTCTGATAGACTCAATAGGGGATGGTTGAAGTTGAAAGGGAAGTAGTAGGCAATTCCCATCTTCCACGCCAATGGTAAATCTTATCTAGATCTTGTAATTGTGCACAGGATGTTAACCCCTCATCTAATACCCCAGCAATACATGTGTCATCTGCAAATATTTCAAGGAAGGAATTAATATCAAGTTCTATGTCATTCACATAGAGAATGAACAACAAAGGACCCAATACACTTCCCAGAGGGACCCCTGACATGGCTGGTTTCCATTCAGATGCACTACCCTTGAACAGGACCCTCTGCTGTCTATCAAGCAAATAGGACCTCACCCATTGAGTAACCTTACTTTCCTTTCACCATACTTCACCTTACATTGCCTTCTACCATCCACTGGGAAATGATCCAAATCCTTTGGTGAGATTGGTGCAATCTTTGGAGTGCCTCAATCATAGAAAGAGGGTCACAGCTGTTATTCTAGGTGGAGACTTCAATCTTCCAGGGGTGAGATGGGACGGCATGCAACCTGCTTCAGATTCCAGTCTTTCAGGTGCTCTGAATTCCTTCTTGGAGCAACTCTTTTGACTGGATTTGAGCAGGTTGTGACCATGCCAACTCATGAGAAGGGAGGAATTTTAGACCTAGTTTTTACTAATGTGCCTAGCTCTGTCAGGGATGTGAAGTGCATTAAGGGAATTAGTGACCATGCCAGGGTTAAGGTTGAGATAGCAAGAAAGCTACCACAGACTTATCAGTATCACAGAGCTGATTGGGAGTTGTTTAGGTAATACTGCATTTAGAATTCCATTTGAATAATTTTCAGGTCGTTGTCTATGCTTGCAGTGTAGAGGAATCTTGGCTAAGGTTCTCAACACTTCTAGAGGGGGGTACAAGACAGGCCATCCTTAATAAGAAGAAGCAGGACAGCAGCTATCCAGATTGGTATACCCAGGAAGTGAAGGCAGCTTTGGCTAGCAAGAGAAGACTCAGGAACTTATTTAAGAAGGGGCTAAATCCTGATAGTGAGCCCGCTTTTAAGGAAGCCTGCAGAAGGGCAAAAGGATTAATTTAAAATGCCTACAAAAATTTCCATTCCAATATTTTGGGGGAAAGGCTCAAGAAAAACCCAAAGCCATTCTGGGGGTACCTAAAGAATTGCAGAAAGGGAGGGTTATAGGGTTCCAGCTGCTAGGGATGGTTCAGGAAACTTGGTTAAAGATAGTCTTATAGCAGCAAATATTTTTAATGATGCATTTGCCAAAACAATTGCAAATAGCAGGGGTGATTACCCTCCATGGTCAGTTGAGGATTATCTAGGGGGAATGGAGGAGGTTGTCATTACAAGAGAGGGGATTAAGAAGCTTTTGGATAAATTAGCAGTCCATGAGGCAATGGAGCCTGACAACATTTCTCCATTTATTTTAGAAAGACTTTCAGGGATTGTCAGCTACTATTTGGTGGAAATTTTTAAAAAGTCATTAGACAGTGCCATTGTTCCCTCCTCCTGGAGGTTGGGAAACGTTATGCCAGTCTTCAAGTCAGGGGACACTACTGATCCTAGGTGCTACAGGCCAGTATCTTTAACGAGTGCTGTATGCAAATATATTTGAGCATATATTATCCTCACATATTATGGGATATTTGGAAGAAAATGGCATTCTTAGCAATAATCTGCATGGGTTTAGGAAAGGGAGGTCATGTGACACTCAACTGGCTTATCTGATGGGCTATATTGAGAGAGCTCTAGAGAAGGGTAAGCAGGTTGATGTTGTATTCCTGGACTTTGAGCAGGCCTTTGTCATGCTGCCCCATGACAAGCAGGCAGCAGAGTCCTTTTTTGATGGTAAGGCTTCAGAATGGACACCTGTGACATCAGTAGTCCCCCAGGGTATGTTAATGATACTGGGCTTGACATACAATCCTTTCTTGAGCTATTTGCAGGTGACACGTGCATTGCAAGGGTAGTGGATGAAGGGTTATCTTCCTGCACAGAATTGCAACAGGACCTAAACAAGATATATGATTGGAGCAGAAAGTGGGAGTTGCCATTAAACCTGCACAAATGTAGCTTTCTTATGATAAGCTGGTCTAGAAATCAAGATGATTTTACTTATTGCATAGGTGGTGTTGGAGTTAATGGGGTTGAGACCCATAAGCACCTTGGTGCTATTCTAAACATTGAGGGCACCTGGAAGGAGCACATTTACAAATTGATTGGGAAGGCTGGGCATGCTCTCCATTTGGTTACAAGAGTGTTGGGAGATAGCACAAAGGAGGCAAAAGCAGTAACATATTTTTCACTGGTACAGCCAATAGTGGAGAACTGTAGTCCAATTTGGTTTCCCTTTAGGCAGGGGTTATCTTGGGAAATTGAAATGATCAAAGGAGGGCTGCAAGAATTGTGCTGCATTGCTTCTCTCATAGGTTGAGTGTCTCAGACATGATCAAGGAATTAGGGTGGGACTCACTACATCAGGGGCAGGTATCTGACAGCATAAAGCATTTTCACAGACTGCTGAAATTAGGGTATGAGGGTACTCCAGGGAGCAGCTTATCCCTGGCAGACTATAGGGGGAGGAAGGATCATCCTTTTCAAACTGAAGGAGGTTGGGGCACAAACAGACTCATATTACTGGTCTTTCTTCCGAGGGTCATTCGACAATGGAATTCTCTAAGTGAGGATAATGTGAGGAAGTTTCTTCAAGAAGGTGCCATTATAGCAGGTATGGAATATTTGACTGAATAGATTTTATGCTAAGGTTCCTTGGGGGCTCAATGGGTTATAAATTAGGAAAGAGAGTCATTCTCTCCACTGCCAATTTGGCCTATCAGAGCTGCTTGCAGTGTATTCAATTAGAATTATGTATCCCTAAAGGCTGATTCAGTGGCACATACAACAGCGGCAGATACCACATGAGCAGATGAAGCAACACAGAAACGGATGACGTCAGCACACAATTATGTAGGGAGGGAGTTGAGGAATGGGAGGAAAAGTGCAGTTGACTACTAGTCAACTGCTTTCAGAATGCAGCGCTCCCGCGGCTTATGATTGGTTGGTTGTACTGTAGATGACGCCCATTATGCCATGACACCATTGTTCGCTCATTATGCCGCCTAGTGGACATTGCCAAAATCAACCAGCACGTGTCCTATCTGCCACCTACCACTGAACGAGTACACATGCTATGTGTCTTGGTGACAGTGATTTATGTCACCATTTTGTTGGTTGCGCATGAACTGTTTTGGCTGGTAGTGCTTGCCACTGAACCAGCCTTCAGCTGGACATTTTTGAAACCAGCTTCTCATGGGGTATCATAATAAAAGCTTGTAAAAAGTCCAAGAATACAAAGTCGACCTGCTGTCTGTTATCTAAAGCCTTTTGAATGTAATCCATCAGACAAGCCAACTGGGTGTCACATGACCTCCCCTTCCTAAATCCATGCTGATTATTACTAAGGATGCCATTCTTTTGCAGATATTCCATTGTAGATGAGAATAAGATATGTTCAAAACTCTTGGATACAGCATTCATTAACAAAACTGGTCTATAGCACTTAGGGTCCGCTGTATCCCCTGACTTGAAAATTGGTACCACATTAGCCAGTTTCCATGACGAGGGAACAATGGCAGTGCCCAGCAACTTTTTAAATATTTCCACCGAGTAATAGCTAATAATCCCAGAATGTCGCTGAAAAATAAATGGGGAAATCTCATCAGGGCCTGCAGCTTTAAAATCCACTGATTTACTCAGTAGTTGCTTGATTCCCACCCTAGTGATAATAACATATATCCTGAATATATGTCTCTTGAGTCCCTGACCAATTACTAACCAACTGATAGCCAATGACTAATGCCTCATGAACTAATGACTTATGAGTAATAAACTAGTGGGACAAAATCCCTACAAAAGGGTTCATTTCCTCCTGGGAATTTTGCCGATCTTCACGTATATCTTACTCACCTATCGATCAAAGATGTTAAAGAGTACCATTTCAGGTCTTTTTCATCACTTGTAACCTTTCCCCATCAAGAGTAAGAGAAAGGTTACACCACGGGGGACCCTACTTGGAGGGGGCCTGGTGGTACCGAGTTGCTGAAGGCTGCTTTAGCTGCAATGTTGACAAGACTATGAATGGGGCTAAATATTTTCTAGTAAATCTCTTTCATAACATTTCATTTTGCACTTCTGATTGAAGACAACACGAGATGTTTTCAATGGATTTAAGTTACTTACCATCAAAGATATCCAGCAATGGCATCTCTTTTTGTTTGTAGCAAGCAGGAATTTTGATTTTTGACAATTTTCCTAAGGCAATTTGATTTTTGGACACTTGTTTATTGTCATTTGCAATCTGAAAATAAAAATCAGGGCAACATTTCTTGTCAAAAACATCATCATCCCCAATTTTTTGGTCCCATTCGCCCCCCCACCCCCACGTACACTGACACCACCTATGATACGTAACCAAGGCACTTGCCCTGACTACCCTCATCACATCTTGAAAGCTCCATCAGGTAAATAGCATAACTAATGGCTTCAACAGGCTTCTGCACCTATGTTTTACTAATCTCAGCTGTGAGGTATCAATAACTTTCCCCTTACCCACCTTGGACCCACCAATATGCCACGTTGGACATACCAATAATTTCTTACCTTTTTGGTTTAGCCCTGAACTAGTCACTAGTCTCAAGCAGAAGACGAAGGCCTTTAGCCACAACAAAATGAAGCTCGGGTAAAATACGTACTCAATCATGATAGGACATGCTTAACTTCCGGCAAGCACCCCCTGGAATAACTCTGTACCACTCCAACATCTACTTATCTGAACCTTATCAAATAGGCAGTACTTTTGCCCAAATATTTAACTCAATCACACCCTCTTTGAACTTCAATACTGTTAGCAGCTCTTACCCTTTTCCCCTCCCCATGTGCCAGACTCCTGACCCACTGTTTCTGCCCCAACGGGAAGAATCCATCCAATCCTCCAACAGCATGTTCAACTAATCATTCCATCAGCTGAAGACAACTAAAAGCAATTAATCCATCAGCTGAAGACATCATTCCCAAGTTAGGACATCCCAAAACACCTTTCCAACAGCTGAGAAAATCCCAAGAACATCAAAACTTCAGCTGAGGGCTCCCAAAAACCATCTTTCCATCAATTGAGGACATCAAAAATACACCTTGCAATCAACTGAAGACCCCCTAAAGACGACTTTCCATCAGCTGAATCCATCCCAAAGAAATTAAACAATCAGCTGAAGATATCAATCCATCAGCTGAAGGCATCACTTCATCAGTTGAAAACATTCCAAAAACACCCTTCCATTAGCTGAAAGATCCTTGGCAAAAGTTGAGAACTTCCAGAAGACATATTTCCATCAGCTGAGGCCAACGGCCATCCTAAGGACTTCAATCCATCAGCTGAGAAAGTCCCAAGGACATTAATCCCTCCACCATGGACACCCCAAGGACCTTAATCAATCAGGTAAGGACATCCCAAGGACCTTAATACATCAGGTAAGGACACCCCAAGGACCTTAATCCATCAGGTAAGGACACCCCAAGGACCTTAATTCATCAGGTAAGGGCACCCCAAGGACCTTAATTAATCAGCTAAGGACACCCCAAAGACATTTTCCCCATCAAGACTTGAGAAGAATAAATAGCAATCAAAACTTCACCTCGTCTTTCCTTCTGAGAAGAAATTTTCCCATTGTTTTCCATGTGGCTTGTGCATGGTAAACGCTTTCATGAGCACTCAGCGTTCTACTTTCAGTTCGCATTCTGCCCTTCATGGAACCTAATGGATTTTCCGAAAGCTGTCCATATTCAAGAACTTCAACAAGTACAAACCTCCCAGGATCTTCGATTCTTCTGGCTTTTATTAAAGCCTAAAAAACAGTAAATTTTCAATATCAATCATTTATCAAATATTGTACTATGACCCACCAAGTGAAAGGTTCAGTTTGAAAGTTCACTTCCAGGTTTAAATAAATTACACACCGCTGGTGTTTTAGGGCCCTTCAATTAGAGCCCCAGCAACTGGGCAGTTATAATTCAGAGTGCACAAACACTAGGCCGCACAAGGGAGTATTTTGCAGAACAACCACGCCAAAAGTCGCTAACAAAAACTTCCTCCAATGGTATGGCTGAATTGATTTTCACACTTGATAATGATCATTACATCATACTATATTAATTTTAGGACTCCTAGAAGTCGCTGTGCTGTGCCACACACTATCATTAGAAAGTCCAATGTTTTTCGCCCTTCTAGTCCTTGTTTGCAGTGAGGGAGCAGATTATTTAGTTGGGCACACCAGTTCTCGTCTGATCACTGAAGTTAAGCAATGCAACCCCAGCTAGCAAAGGCATGGGTGACCGCTTGGAAAATCAGGGTACCGCTAATACCCAAAATCGTTGCATTAGTGTAGTGTCTGTGCAGTCCCTGCATTAAAACTATGCAGTGAATGGGACTCTAACGACCTTGTAGTTGAAGAACCCCAACACACCAACGAACTGAACAACTGAAAGAAAGCATCGATCCAGCATCAAACCTGGAGCCACTTCAGTGGCACAGGAGGTAGCATGCTTGATTACTGCATCAGCGGCTCCCAGTTCGATACTGCAACGAGGTGGGGTGACTTCTTTTGGGAGAGGAGAGGGAGGGCAGTACCAAGTGAGCCTTCCGTCGGGTGAGAAGTCAGGTGTATGGAGTGGACGGGGACCTGGTGGGAGATAGTCGACAGTGGAGGACTAGAACCGTTATATACGACTCTGCCACAGGCGGGATAAAGGTATGATTATGATGAACAATCATAGATAATATTATGAATTTTTAAAATATCAGAATTTCGTCATATATTACTGTATCAGAATTACAAATTTTTGACAGGTAATTTACCTGTCAAAAATTTCTATTTTGGTTGTATAAAGGCTGGTTCAGTGGCACGTGCAAGAGCGGCAGATACCCCGTGAGCAGACGAAGCAACACAGAAACGGATGACGTCAGCGCGTAATTATGTAGGGAGGGAGTTGAGGAATGGGAGGAAAAGTGCAGTTGACTACTAGTCAACTGCTTTCAGAATGCAGCGCTCCCGCGGCTTATGATTGGTTGGTTGTACTGTAGACGACGCCCATTATGCCATGACACCATTGTTCGCTCATTATGCCGCCTAGTGGACATTGTGAAAATCAACCGGCGCGCGTCCTATCTGCCGCTTACTACTGAACGAGTACTTGCGCAGTTCGTCTTGGTGACGGTGCTCTACATCACCATTTTGTTGGTTGTGCGTGCGCTCTTTTTTCACTGGTAGCACTTGCCACTGAACCAGCCTTAATGCGGTTGTTGTTTGTTGGTGTTTTAGGGCCCTTCAACTACAAAAGTCATTAGAGCCCCGTCCACAGCATAGTTCTTATGCAGAGACTGCACAGACACTACACTAATGCAACGATTTGTGGGTATTACAGTACCCAGGTTTTCCGAGCGGCCACCCATATCAGTACTGGCTGGGGTTGCGCTGCTGAACTTCAGTGATCAGACGAGAAGTTGTGTGCCCAACGCAATTCGCCGCTCCCGTATAATGCGGTGTCCCTCCGGCATCCCTCCCCGAGACAACTCAGTGAATATTTCCTGCAGGTTCCAAACGCCTGGCTACGGTGCCCCAGTCAGAGCATGCTCAGAGGACCCGAGGCCCAACCCTGCCATACGAGGGATAAGGGTATGATGATGATTATTAGAATTTCATTTCATTTTACAATTTCTCAAAATAAAATATATGCATATTTTAAGTATAATGCATTTTAAAATATGTTTAATACAAAATAATTTTTCTAATTAATATTGGGA